>JAPZAG010003217.1:0-11857 GCA_027475135.1 Bactrocera correcta | reverse complement strand
AAAAGCTTCAAATCATTAGTTTAACATATTTAAGTTAATTAACCTTCTTTATCTTACTGAAGTTTACATAAATCCAAAACGGTATAACGGCAGTGCATTTGGAAGAATTCCGTAATCTTGTATTTAGGTAAAAAGTCGATTTTCTTGTATATACACATTTAGCTATCGATATCGAAATGCTTCAAATCATTAGTTTAACATATTTAAGTTAGTTAACCTTCTTTAACGTAATGGAGGCGATATAAAGCCATGGCGGCATAACGGCAGTGCATTTAGAAGAATTCCGTTATCGACTTTGTTGTATATACACATTTAGCAATCGATATCGAAAGGCTTTAAATCATTAGTTTAACATATTTAAGTTAATTAACCTTCTTAATCTTACTGAAGTGTACGTAAAGCCATAACGGTATAACGGCAGTGCATTTAGAAGAATTCCGTAATCTTATATTAGGTATAAAGTCGATTTTCTTGTGTATACACATTTAGCAATCGATATCGAAATGCATCAAATAACTGGTTTAGCATATTTAAGTTAATTAACCTTCTTTATCTTACTGAAGTTTACATAAAGCAATAACGGCATAACGGCAGTATATTTATATGAATTCCGTTATCTTATATTTAGGTATAAAGTCGATTTTGTTGTACATACACATTTAGCAATCGATATCGAAACGCTTCAAAATCATTAGTTTAACATATTTAAGTTAATTAACCTTCTTTAACGAACGGAAGTTGGCATAAAGCCATGGCGGCATAACGGCAGTGCATTTAGAAGAATTCCGTAATCTTATATTAGGTATAAAGTCGATTTTCTTGTGTATACACATTTAGCTATCGATATCGAAATGCTTCAAATCATTAGTTTAACATATTTAAGTTAATTAACCTTCTTTATCTTACTGAAGTTTACATAAATCCAAAACGGTGTAACGGCAGTGCATTTGGAAGAATTCCGTAATCTTATATTTAGGTAAAAAGTCGATTTTCTTGTATATACACATTTAGCTATCGATATCGAAATGCTTCAAATCATTAGTTTAACATATTTAAGTTAGTAAACCTTCTTTAACGTAATGAAGGTGATATAAAGCCATGGCGGCATAACGACAGTGCATTTAGAAGAATTCCGTAATCTTATATTTAGGTATAAAGCCGATTTTGTTGTATATACGCATTTAGCAATCGATATCGAAATGCTTCAAATCATTAGTTTAACATATTTAAGTTAATAAACCTTCTTTAACGATCGGAAGTTGGCGTAAAGCCATGGCGGCATAACGGCAGTGCATTTAGAAGAATTCCGTAATCTTATATTAGGTATAAAGTCGATTTTCTTGTGTATACACATTTAGCAATCGATATCGAACTGCTTCAAATCATTAGTTTAACATATTTAAGTTAATTAACCTTCTTTAACGTAATGAAGGTGATATAAAGCCATGGCGGCATAACGACAGTGCATGTAGAAGAATTCCGTAATCTTATATTTAGGTATATAGTCGATTTTGTTGTATATACGCATTTAGCAATCGATATCGAACTGCTTCAAATCATTAGTTTAACATATTTAAGTTAATTAACCTTCTTTAACGATCGGAAGTTGGCATAAAGCCATGGCGGCATAACGGCAGTGCATTTAGAAGAATTCCGTAATCTTATATTAAGTATAAAGTCGATTTTTTTGTACATACACATTTAGCAATCGATATCGAAACGCTTCAAATCATTAGTTTAACATATTTAAGTTAATTAACCTTCTTTAACGAACGGAAGTTGGCATAAAGCCATGGCGGCATAACGGCAGTGCATTTAGAAGAATTCCGTAATCTTATATTAAGTATAAAGTCGATTTTTTTGTACATTCACATTTAGCAATCGATATCGAAACGCTTCAAATCATTAGTTTAACATATTTAAGTTAATTAACCTTCTTTAACGAACGGAAGTTGGCATAAAGCCATGGCGGCATAACGGCAGTGCATTTAGAAGAATTCCGTAATCTTATATTAGGTATAAAGTCGATTTTCTTGTATATACACATTTAGCTATCGATATCGAAATGCCTCAAATCATTAGTTTAACATATTTAAGTTAGTTAACCTTCTTTAACGTAATGAAGGCGATATAAAGCCATGGCGGCATAACGGCAGTGCATTTAGAAGAATTCCGTTATCGATTTTGTTGTATATACACATTTAGCAATCGATATAGAAAGGCTTTAAATCATTAGTTTAACATATTTAAGTTAATTAACCTTCTTAATCTTACTGAAGTGTACGTAAAGCCATAACGGTATAACCGCAGTGCATTTAGAAGAAATCCGTAATCTTATATTAGGTATAAAGTCGATTTTCTTGTATTTACTCATTTAGCAATCGATTTCGAAATGCATCAAATAACTGGTTTAGCATATTTAAGTTAATTAACCTTCTTTATCTTACTGAAGTTTACATAAAGCAATAACGGCATAACGGCAGTATATTTATATGAATTCCGTTATCTTATATTTAGGTATAAAGTCGATTTTGTTGTACATACACATTTAGCAATCGATATCGAAATGCTTCAAATCATTAGTTTAACATATTTAAGTTAGTTAACCTTCTTTACCGTAATGAAGGTGATATAAAGCCATGGCGGCATAACGACAGTGCATTTAGAAGAATTCCGTAATCTTATATTTAGGTATAAAGTCGATTTTGTTGTATGTACGCATCTAGCAATCGATATCGAAATGTTTTAAATCATTAGTTTAACATATTTAAGTTAATTAACCTTCTTTAACTTATTGAAGTTGAAATGAAGCCATGGTGGCATAACTACAGTGCAGTTTGAAGAATTCCGTAATCTTATATTTAGGTATAAAGTCGATTTTGTTGTATATACACATTAGCAATCGATATCGAGATGGTTCAACACATTAGTTTAACATATTTAAGTTAATTAACCTTATTTTTCCTACTGAAGTGTACGTAAAGCCATAACGGTATAACGGCAGTGCATTTAGAAGAAATCCATAATCTTATATTAGGTATAAAGTCGATTTTCTTGTATATACACACTTAGCAATCGATAACGAAATGCTTCAAATCATTAGTTTAACATATTTAAGTTAATTAAACTTCTTTAACGTATTGAAGTTGTAAGAGTGCAATAGAATGTAATAGAATGTAAGAGAATGCGATGAATGTAATAGAATGAACGACTGCTGTAAGAAGTGTCAATTGTGAATTGGGAATGTCTTGTGTGCTTTGCTGGGCGAATGAGTTTTATCGTTCTTTTTAAACTGACTGTCAACGAAGCGAGACGTGCTGCGCACGTACGAAATAAAAATTTAAATTAATTGATTCCGGCCATCACATCTCAGAAGTGGGATCGAGTTAATTTAAATCGACTGCCGCATAATTAAACAAAAAAAAACACTGCCGAAACCAGAATTCTTCGTTTTTCATTTCACGTTTTCTGTAGACAGTGCATTTACCACGTTTTTTTTTTTCCTGATTGTTGTTGTTGCTGCCACGATGTCGAATTTGTTATCACGTGCCCAAGTCATGAAAGTGCTACTGCAAACGGGTATTCAATTCGATCCTGATGCCACGATGAACCAGTTGCGACCGCTATATGATGAATACATTTCCGAGGTAACGAAAGCAAGTGAAAAAGAGGAAAACGCGAATGCCCTTGAAGATCCAGATGCCGCCGCCGACAAAAATACTCAAACTTCAATTCCCGCTACGATTGTGCAATCAATTCAACCTGTTGTTACGAGTGTACCTACGTTCATCGCCACTACGAGTGTTCAAAATTCAAATGTGCTTACAGATGTAACAACAACTGCCGCTTATGTCAGTGCTAAATTGTCAACTGCTGATACACGTGCATTGGTAACTCCCCCCCGCTATGAGTGTTGTTGTTTCAAGTGGTCCATCGGCTACTGCTACAACAAGTGCCCAATTGTCCACTGCTGTAACAACCGTGCAAATGAATACCGTTGTTCCAAGTGCTACAATTTCAAACAATTTGGACGAAGATGAGACCGAACGATTGCTGATCCAATTGCGTAAAAAACGCGAACTGTTGATGCTTCAAGCAGAGATTAATCAACTTACGCTACAACAGCAAGCACCTGCTGCAAAAACCCGTTGGACTGACGTAAGTGTCATTGAATCAATGATGTCTAAATTTACAGCCGATGACCATTACGATGTGAATAAGTGGATTAGTGACTTGGATGATGCTTTTGCAATGCTGCAATTCGATGAGCGTATGAAATTCATTGCATGTCGTCGTATGTTGAGTGGAACAGCCCAGGTTTTTGCACGCACGATTACGGTATCCGATTATGAAGAGCTCAAAGCTAAACTTATTAGTGAATTTGGCCGCATGCGCACAATGAATGAAGTGTATCAACTGCTGAAAAATCGACGCTTACGCCCTGATAAAAACCACCCATCGTTACATTTTGGATATGCAAGAGATAGCGATGTATTCAAAAATTACGGAAGACGAATTGATCGAAATGATTATTAGTGGAACAGGTGACACTTCATCAAGAATCGGTCATTTGTTTCCAGCACGCTCTATTAATGAACTGAAGGAATTTGCGGAACGATATGAACGTCTACGCTTCCAACCACCATTAGGATCAAAACAAATAGCAATAATTAATCGTAATGCGGCCAGTGCACTTCAGCCAACAACTCATCGATCAAATGCGGCCAACGCCACGTCAGTTCGCCCTACCGCAGCTCCAACCATGGAAACAATCCGATGCTACAATTGCTCCAAATTCGGGCATTATCAAAGCCAATGTCCACTGCCGAAACGACCAGCGAACTCCTGTTTTAAGTGCTCATCCACCGAACATGTGTATCGTGAATGCCCACACCGTACCACTGTTGCTGCCGTCCTTAATGCCAACGGAATGAATGATGCTAGAGTGGAACCAATTAGTGAAATGCAAATGGTAAGTGTTGTCTTTGATAAGCCTAACCGTGAACACAGTGAACACAGTAAAAACTTTAAATTAAATAAAAATATTTTTTGTTTATTTGATTCGGGCAGCCCCCGCAGTTTAATCAAACGGAGTGAAGTTCCATTCGAATTACCAAATCAATTGAAAGAGACTCAGTACAATGGCCTAGGAAATGATAGACTCAAGACGTATGGGAATATCAATTGCAAAATAAACTTCCGAAATCAATCAATCAATCAGAAATTATTAACCTTGCCGAATAATCTTATGTCAATACCGATGCTTGTAGGCCGTGATTTTATGAAAAAAGCAAATATTACAATGTGTCAAATAAAATACATTTATGATACGAAAAGATTGAGAGAATTAAATAAAGCTGCCATTTGTACGAAGTTAGAGTCAAAACTTACTGATGTTCTGTGTTCATTTGATTTATTGGCCACTCACTTCTGTCACACAAGGAGTACAATTGAATCGCTTAATCAAGGGGGTGTTACAAGGGAGAAAGAGAAAATAATAGTGAAACACACTGAAGAAAAGTCAAATATCAGCCCGATGGAGTTAGAATTTGCAAATTTATGTGCTATTGTGCCTTCCGATTTGAATTCCTTAGACATTAATCCACATCTTCCGTCAAGGTTGTCATCAGAGTTGCGACAAACAATAACAGAAGTTTATTTCGAATTTCCTTCAGAAAAAGTTAAGCCTTTAGAATATCTTATGAAAATTAACCTTACGCATGAAACTCCTATATACTGTAGACCAAGACGATTATGCCATAAAGAGAGAAATGAAATAAAAGCAATAGTAGATGATTTGTTAAAAGAAGGAATAATTAGACCAAGTCGATCACCTTATGCCTTTGCAATAGTACCTGTACCGAAAAAAGATGGCTCCCTCCGGAAATGTGTAGATTATAAACCACTGAACAAAATAACTATACGCGATAATTTTCCTATGCCATTAGTCGACGATTGCATTGAACACTTGGGGGGGAAAAGTTATTTTTCGGTTATTGATTTAAAAAGTGGATATCATCACGTGAAGATGCATCCTGATTCAATAAAATACACTTCCTTCGTGACTCCTGATGGTCAATACGAATATTTATATATGCCCTTCGGTTTATGCAACGCTCCTGCTGAATTTATGCGCTTCGTAAAATTGATTTTAGGTGACCTCATCAAAGAGGGGTTAGTGGTAGTATTTATGGATGACATTTTAATAGCTTCGAAAGATTTTAAATCTCATTTGGAAACCCTTAAGAGACTTTTTGAAATTTTGGCTCGAAACGGTCTTCGAATTCAGCCCAAAAAATGCCGATTTGCTTACGACGAATTAGAATACTTAGGATACTTAGCCAACTCTGCTGGCATTTCACCCAAACGGTCACACTTGCAAGCAATTCAGGAATATCCAGAACCTAAGAATAGAAAGGAAATGGAACGTTGCCATGGTCTTTTTTCATACTTCCGCCGCTTTGTACCCTCGTTCTCCAAGATTGCCCGTCCAATGACTAAATTATTGAAGAAAAATGAACAATTTCAGTTCACTGAAGAGTGCAAACAAGCCTTCACTACCTTGCGTACAAAATTGTTAGAGCCCCCTATTTTATCGATTTACAACCCTGAAGCTGAAACAGAATTACATTGCGATGCCAGTGCCTCGGGTTTTGGGGCAATGTTACTTCAGAAACAAGATGACAAAAAATTTCATCCGATTTCTTACTTTTCAAAAACTACTTCCGCCCCTGAATCTAGATTACACAGTTACGAATTAGAAACTTTAGCAATTATTTATGCACTTAAGCGCTTCCATACTTACTTAATGGGCATTCCGTTCAAAATTGTTACTGACTGTGATTCGTTGGCTATGACGTTAAATAATAGAAGCAGTTCAGCAAAAATTGCTAGATGGGCATTGTTCTTAGAAAATTATAATTATTCAATCCAGCATAGACCTGGTACATCCATGGCTCACGTGGATGCCTTAAGTAGAACTAATCAAACAATTGCATACATTGACACTGCGGAATTAGATTTTCACTTGCAAGTTACGCAAAATAGAGACCCCCGCATTGTAGAACTGCGACAAAACTTAGAACAATCTGAAGTGAAAAATTTTGAGTTGAAAGATGGGTTGGTGTACCATAAATCACCTGCAGGTCACTCACAGCTATATGTCCCTGATGAAATGATAAATAATATAATTAGAACGACGCATGAGAAAATGGGCCACTTAGCTACAGAAAAGTGCTGTACAGCAATTAAAAAATATTATTGGTTCCCGCAGATGAAAACTTACGTACATAATTTTATTCGAAATTGCCTAAAGTGTATTTACTATTCAGCATCTTCAAATAATAATGCAGCAACTCTACACAGTATTCCCAAAATACCGATACCTTTCGATACGATTCATGTGGACCACTTAGGCCCCCTTCCGTCGATAATATCAAAAAAGAAGTACATTTTAGTGGTCATCGATGCCTTTACAAAATATGTGAAATTATACCCGGCAACAGCAACGAGTACAAGAGAAGTCTGCAGTGCATTAGAAAGTTATTTTATGAATTACAGTAGGCCACGTAGAATAATAGATGATAGAGGAACGTGCTTCACTTCAGCAGAATTTGAAGAGTTTTTGCAAAAGCACAACATAGTTCAAGTGCGAAATGCAACCGCATCCCCGAAAGCAAATGGACAAGTGGAGAGAGTGAATGAAGTAGTGACACCGATGTTAGCAAAATTATCAGAACCTCTTAAACATGCGGATTGGGCAAAAAAATTAATTGAGATAGAATATGCCATTAACAATTCAGTACATTCCACCACAAAATATACACCTTCAGCACTTCTGTTTGGGATAGGACAACGAGGTAAAATAGTAGACGAACTGACGGAATATTTGGAAGAGAAGTCGAATGAACAGTTAACAGACTTATACGATATGAGAAAAAAGGCGCTGAATAACATAGAAAAATCTCAAGAGTATAACCTTAAGTACTTCGGTAAACACCACAGGGCGGCACCCGAATTTTCAGTGGGGAATTTTGTGGTTATTAAAAATGTGGATACCACGGCGGGTAATAACAAAAAACTGATTCAGCGATTTCGCGGTCCTTACGTAATATATAAAAAACTTCCGAATGATCGGTATGTGATACGGGATTAGAGGGGTGTCAAATTACACAACTGCCGTACGATGGAGTGTTAGAAGCAAGTAAATTGAAATTATGGATTAATCCAGACTCTAAATGTGTGCCAGAGGTGAGAAAAGACAACACTTCCGATATTAATATTAGTTAAGATATTTATATATATAAAAAAAAAAAAAAAAACAAGAATAACAAATATTAAGTAAATATATATTATCAGTAAACCGAGGTCGGTTTAATGTCAGGACGGCCGAACTGTAAGAGTGCAATAGAATGTAATAGAATGTAAGAGAATGCGATGAATGTAATAGAATGAACGACTGCTGTAAGAAGTGTCAATTGTGAATTTGGGGAAAGTCTTGTGTGCTTTGCTGGGCGAATGAGTTTTATCGTTCTTTTTAAACTGACTGTCAACGAAGCGAGACGTGCTGCGCACGTACGAAATAAAAATTTAAATTAATTGATTCCGGCCATCACAAAGTTGATATAAAGCCATGGCGGTATAACGGCAGTGCATGTAGAAGAACTCCGTAATCTTATATTTAGGTATAAAGTCGATTTTGTTGTATATACACATAAGCAATCGATATCGAGATGGTTCAACTCATTAGTTTAATATATTTAAGTTAATTAACCTTCTTTATCTTACTGAAGTTTACATTAAGCCATAACGGCATAACGGCAGTATATTCATATGAATTCCGTTATCTTATATGTAGGTATAAAGCCGATTTTGTTGTACATACACATTTAGCAATCGATATTGAAATGCTTCAAATCATTAGTTTAATATATTTAAGTTAGTTCACCTTCTTTAACGTAATGAAGGTGATATAAAGCCGTGGCGGCATAACGACAGTGCATTTAGAAGAATTCCGTAATCTTATATTTCGGTATAAAGTCGATTTTGTTGTATATACGCATCTAGCAATCGATATCGAAATGCTTCAAATCATTAGTTTAACATATTTAAGTTAATTAACCTTCTTCAACGTATTGAAGTTGACATAAAGCCATGGCGGCATAACGGCAGTGCATTTAGAAGAATTCCGTAATCTTATATTAGGTATAAAGTCGATTTTCTTGTGTATACATATTTAGCTATCGATATCGAAATGCTTCAAATCATTAGTTTAATATATTTAAGTTAATTAACCTTCTTTATCTTACTGAAGTTTACATTAAGCCATAACGGCATAACGGCAGTATATTCATATGAATTCCGTTATCTTATATGTAGGTTTAAAGCCGATTTTGTTGTACATACACATTTAGCAATCGATATTGAAATGCTTCAAATCATTAGTTTAATATATTTAAGTTAGTTCACCTTCTTTAACGTAATGAAGGTGATATAAAGCCGTGGCGGCATAACGACAGTGCATTTAGAAGAATTCCGTAATCTTATATTTCGGTATAAAGTCGATTTTGTTGTATATACGCATCTAGCAATCGATATCGAAATGCTTCAAATCATTAGTTTAACATGTTTAAGTTAATTAACCTTCTTTAACGTATTGAAGTCGATATAAAGCCATGGTGGCATAACGACAGTGCATGTAGAAGAATTCCGTAATCTTATATTTAGGTATATAGTCGATTTTCTTGTACTTACACATTTAGCAGTCGATATCGAAAATCTTCAAATCATTAGTTTAACATATTTAAGTTAGTTAACCTTCTTTAACGTAATGAAGGTGATATAAAGCCATGGCGGCATAACGACAGTGCATTTAGAAGAATTCCGTAATCTTATATTTCGGTATAAAGTCGATTTTGTTGTATATACGCATCTAGCAATCGATATCGAAAAGCTTCAAATCATTAGTTTAACATATTTAAGTTAATTAACCTTTTTTATCTTACTGAAGTTTACATAAATCCAAAACGGTATAACGGCAGTGCATTTGGAAGAATTCCGTAATCTTATATTTAGGTAAAAAGTCGATTTTCTTGTATATACACATTTAGCTATCGATATCGAAATGCTTCAAATCATTAGTTTAACATATTTAAGTTAGTTAACCTTCTTTAACGTAATGAAGGCGATATAAAGCCATGGCGGCATAACGGCAGTGCATTTAGAAGAATTCCGTAATCTTATATTAGGTATAAAGTCGATTTTCTTGTGTATACACATTAAGCTATCGATATCGAAATGCTTTAAATCATTAGTTTAACATATTTAAGTTAATTAACCTTCTTTATCTTACTGAAGTTTACATAAATCCAAAACGGTATAAGGGCAGTGCATTTGGAAGAATTCCGTAATCTTATATTTAGGTAAAAAGTCGATTTTCTTGTATATACACATTTAGCTATCGATATCGAAATGCTTCAAATCAATAGTTTAACATATTTAAGTTAGTTAACCTTCTTTAACGTAATGGAGGCGATATAAAGCCATGGCGGCATAACGGCAGTGCATTTAGAAGAATTCCGTTATCGATTTTGTTGTATATACACATTTAGCAATCGATATCGAAAGGCTTTAAATCATTAGTTTAACATTTTTAAGTTAATTAACCTTTTTAAACCCGGAAGTGTACGTAAAGCCATAACGGTATAACGGCAGTGCATTTAGAAGAAATCCGTAATCTTATATTAGGTATAAAGTCGATTTTCTTGTGTATACACATTTAGCAATCGATATCGAAATGCATCAAATAACTGGTTTAGCATATTTAAGTTAATTAACCTTCTTTATCTTACTGAAGTTTACATAAAGCAATAACGGCATAACGGCAGTATATTTATATGAATTCCGTTATCTTATATTTAGGTATAAAGTCGATTTTGTTGTACATACACATTTAGCAATCGATATCGAAACGCTTCAAAATCATTAGTTTAACATATTTAAGTTAATTAACCTTCTTTAACGAACGGAAGTTGGCATAAAGCCATGGCGGCATAACGGCAGTGCATTTAGAAGAATTCCGTAATCTTATATTAGGTATAAAGTCGATTTTCTTGTGTATACACATTTAGCTATCGATATCGAAATGCTTCAAATCATTAGTTTAACATATTTAAGTTAATTAACCTTCTTTATCTTACTGAAGTTTACATAAATCCAAAACGGTATAACGGCAGTGCATTTGGAAGAATTCCGTAATCTTATATTTAGGTAAAAGTTCTTGTATATACACATTTAGCTATCGATATCGAAATGCTTCAAATCATTAGTTTAACATATTTAAGTTAGTTAACCTTCCTTAACGTAATGAAGGTGATATAAAGCCATGGCGGCATAACGGCAGTGCATTTAGAAGAATTCCGTTATCGATTTTTTTGTATATACACATTTAGCAATCGATATCGAAATGCTTTAAATCATTAGTTTAACATATTTAATTTAAATTTAAACCTTCTTTATCTTACTGAAATGTACGTAAAGCCATAACGGTATAACGGCAGTGCATTTAGAAGAAATCCGTAATCTTATATTAGGTATAAAGTCGATTTTCTTGTATTTACTCATTTAGCAATCGATATCGAAATGCATCAAATAACTGGTTTAGCATATTTAAGTAATTAACCTTCTTTATCTTACTGAAGTTTACATAAAGCAATAACGGCATAACGGCAGTATATTTATATGAATTCCGTTATCTTATATTTAGGTATAAAGTCGATTTTGTTGTACATACACATTTAGCAATCGATATCGAAATGCTTCAAATCATTAGTTTAACATATTTAAGTTAGTTAACCTT
>JAPZAG010003216.1:0-11865 GCA_027475135.1 Bactrocera correcta | reverse complement strand
ACATATTTAAGTTAATTAACCTTCTTTAACGTATTGAAGTTGATAAAGAGCCATGGCGGCATACCGACAGTACATTTGTAAGAATTCCGTAGTCTTCTATTTAGGTATAAAGTCGATTTTCTTGTATATGTGCATTAAGCTTTCGATATCGAAATGCTTCAAATAACTGGTGTAACATATTTAAGTTAATAAACCTTCTTTAACGAACTGAAGTTAATATAAAGCCATAACGGCATAAAGGCAGTGCATTTAGAAGAATTACGTAATCTTATATTTAGGTATGAATTCGATTTTCTTGTATATACTCATTTAGCAATCGATATCGAAATGCTTCAAATCATTAGTTTAACATATTTAAGTTAATAAAGCTTCTTTAATGCCTGAAGTTAACATAAAGCATGTAGAAGAATTCCGTAATCTTATATTTAGATATGTAGTCGATCTTCTTGGATCTACACATTAAGCAATCGATATCGAAAATTTTCAAATAACTGGTTTAGCATATTTAGGTTAATTAACCTTCTTTATCTTACTGAAGTTTAAATAAAGCCACAACGGCATAACGGCAGTATATTTGGGTGAATTCCGTTATCTTTTATTTAGGTATAAAATCGATTTTCTTGTATATACACATTTAGCAATCGATAGCGAAATGCTTCAACTCATTAATTTAACATATTTAAGTTAATAAACCTTCTTTAACGATCTGAAGTTGGCATAACGGCAGTGGATGTAGAAGAATTCCGTAATCTTATATTTAGATATAAAGTCGATTTTCTTGTATATACATATTTAGATATCGATATCGAAATGCTTCAAATCAATAGTTTAACATATTAAGTTAATAAACACTTTTTAGCTTACTGAAGTCTACATAAAGCCTTACCGGTATAACGGCAGTGCATTTAGAAGAATTCCGTAATGTTATAATTTTATATTTAGGTATGAATTCGATTTTCTTGTATATACTCATTTAGCAATCGATATCGAAATGCTTCAAATCATTAGTTTAACATATTTAAGTTAATTAACCTTCCTTAACGTATTGAAGTTGATGTAAAGCCATAACGGCAGTGCATTTGAAAGAATTCCGTAATCTTATATTTAGGTATAAAGTCGATTTTCTTTTATATACACATTTAGATATCGATATCGAAATGCTTCAAATCATTAGTTTAACATATTAAGTTAATAAACACTTTTTAGCTTACTGAAGTCTATATAAAGCCTTAACGGTATAACGGCAGTGCATTTAGAAGAATTCCGTAATGTTATAATTTTATATTTAGGTATGAATTCGATTTTCTTGTATATACTCATTTAGCAATCGATATCGAAATGCTTCAAACCATTAGTTTAACATATTTAAAACAATTAACCTTCTTTAACGTATTGAAGTTGATACAAAGCCATGGCGCCATAATGACAGTACATTTGGAAGAATTCCGTAATCTTATATTTAGGTATAAAGTCGATTTTCTTGTATATGCACTTTTAGCAATCGATATCGAAATGCTTCAAATAATTAGTTTAACATATTTAAGTTAATAAACCTTCTTTAACGCAATGAAGTCTACATAAAGCGTTAACGGTATAAGGGCAGTGAATTTAGAAAAATTCCGTTATCTTATATTTAGGTATAAATTCGATTTTCTTGTATATACATATTTGGCAAGCGATATCGAAATGCTTCAAATCATTAGTTTAACATATTTAAGTTAATTAACCTTCTTTAACGTATTGATATAAAGCCATAACGGCAGTGCAATTGGAAGAATTCCGTAATCTTATATTTAGGTATAAAGTCGATTTTCTTTTATATACACATTTAGATATCGATATCGAAATGCTTCAAATCATTAGTTTAACATATTAAGTTAATAAACATTTTTTAGCTTATTAAAGTCTACATAAAGCCTTAACGGTATAACGGCAGTGCATTTAGAAGAATTCCGTATTGTTATAATTTTATATTTAGATATAAAGTCGATTTTCTTGTATTTGCACATTTAGCAATCGATATCGAAATGCTTCAAACCATTAGTTTAGCATATTTAAAATAAATAACCTTTTTTAACGTATTGAAGGTGATACAAAGCCATGCCGGCATAACGACAGTACATTTGGAATTATTCCGTAATCTTATATTTAGGTATAAAGTCGATTTTCTCGTATATACACATTTAGCAATCGATATCGAAATGCTTCAGCTCATTAGTTTAACATCTTTAAGTTAGTAAACCTTCTTTAACGCACTAAAGGCTACATAAAGCCCTAATGGCATAACATCAGTGCATTTAGAAGAATTCCATAGTGTTATAATTTTATATTTATGTATAAAGTCGATTTTCTTGTATATACACATTTAGCAATCGATATCGAAATGTTTCAAACCATTAGCTTAACATATTTAAATAATTAACCTTCTTTACAGAAGCCATAACGGCATAAGGGCAGTATATTTGGGTAATTTCCGTAATCTTTTATTTAGGTATAAAATCGATTTTCTTCTACATACTCATTTAGCAATCGATATCGAAATGCTTCAAATCATTAGTTTAACATATTTAAAATAAATAACCTTTTTTAACGTATTGAAGGTGATACAAAGCCATGCCGGCATAACGACAGTACATTTGGAATTATTCCGTAATCTTATATTTAGGTATAAAGTCGATTTTCTTGTATATACACATTTAGCAATCGATATCGAAATGCTTCAGCTCATTAGTTTAACATATTTAAGTTAATAAACCTTCTTTAAAGCACTAAAGTCTACATAAAGCCCTAATGGCACAACGGCAGTGCATTTGGAAGAATTCCATAAAGTTATAATTTTATATTTAGGTATAAAGTCCATTTTCTTGTATTTACACATTTAGCAGTGGATATCGAAATGCTTCAAACCATTAGCTTAACATATTTAAATAATTAACCTTCTTTACAAAAGCCATAACGGCATAACGGCAGTATATTTGGGTAATTTCCGTAATATTTTATTTAGGTATAAAATCGATTTTCTTGTATATACACATTTAGCAATCGATATCGAAATGCTTCAGCTCATGAGTTTAACATATTTAAGTTAATAAACCTTCTAAAACGATCTGAAGTGGGCATATAGCCATGGAGGCATAACGGCAGTGCATTTGGAAGAATTCCGTTATCTTATATTTAGGTATAAATTCGATTTTCTTGTATATACATATTTAGCTATCGATATCGAAATGCTTCAAACCATTAGTTTAACTTATTTAAGTTAATAAACCTTCTTTAACTCACTGAAGTCTACATAAAGCGTTAACGGCATAACGGTATTGCATTTAGAAGAATTCCGTAATGTTAAAATTTTTTATATTTAGGTATAAATTCGATTTTCTTGTATATGCACATTTAGCAATCGATATCGAGATGCTTTAAATCATTAGTTTACCATATTTAAGTTAATAAACCTTCTTTAAAGCACTTAAGTCTACATAAAGCCCTAATGGTATAACGGCAGTGCATTTAGAAGAATTCCATAATGTTATAATTTTATATTTAGGTATAAAGTCCATTTTCTTGTATTTACACATTTAGCAATCGATATCGAAATGCTGCAAACCATTAGCTTAACATATTTAAATAATTAACCTTCTTTACAAAAGCCATAACGGCGTAACGGCAGTATATTTGGGTAATTTCCGTAATCTTTTATTAAGGTATGAAATCGATTTTCTTGTATATACACATTTAGCAGTCGATATCGAAATGCTTCAAACCATTAGCTTAACATATTTAAGTTAATTAACCTTCTTTAACGTATTGAAGTTGATAAAGAGCCATGGCGGCATACCGACAGTACATTTGTAAGAATTCCGTAGTCTTCTATTTAGGTATAAAGTCGATTTTCTTGCATTAAGCTTTCGATATCGAAATGCTTCAAATAACTGGTGTAACATATTTAAGTTAATAAACCTTCTTTAACGAACTGAAGTTAATATAAAGCCATAACGGCATAAAGGCAGTGCATTTAGAAGAATTACGTAATCTTATATTTAGGTATGAATTCGATTTTCTTGTATATACTCATTTAGCAATCGATATCGAAATGCTTCAAATCATTAGTTTAACATATTTAAGTTAATAAAGCTTCTTTAATGCCTGAAGTTAACATAAAGCATGTAGAAGAATTCCGTAATCTTATATTTAGGTATAATGTCGAAAATTTTCAAATAACTGGTTTAGCATATTTAGGTTAATTAACCTTCTTTACCTTACTGAAGTTTAAATAAAGCCACAACGGCATAACGGCAGTATATTTGGGTGAATTCCGTTATCTTTTATTTAGGTATAAAATCGATTTTCTTGTATATACACATTTAGCAATCGATAGCGAAATGCTTCAACTCATTAGTTTAACATATTTAAGTTAATAAACCTTCTTTAACGATCTGAAGTTGGCATAACGGCAGTGGATGTAGAAGAATTCCGTAATCTTATATTTAGATATAAAGTCGATTTTCTCGTATATACATATTTAGATATCGATATCGAAATGCTTCAAATCAATAGTTTAACATATTTAAGTTAATAAACACTTTTTAGCTTACTGAAGTCTACATAAAGCGTTAACGGCATAAGGGCAGTGAATTTAGAAAAATTCCGTTATCTTATATTTAGGTATAAATTCGATTTTCTTGTATATACATATTTGGCAAGCGATATCGAAATGCTTCAAATCATTAGTTTAACATATTTAAGTTAATTAACCTTCTTTAACGTATTGATATAAAGCCATAACGGCAGTGCAATTGGAAGAATTCCGTAATCTTATATTTAGGTATAAAGTCGATTTTCTTTTATATACACATTTAGATATCGATATCGAAATGCTTCAAATCATTAGTTTAACATATTAAGTTAATAAACATTTTTTAGCTTATTAAAGTCTACATAAAGCCTTAACGGTATAACGGCAGTGCATTTAGAAGAATTCCGTATTGTTATAATTTTATATTTAGGTATAAAGTCGATTTTCTTGTATTTGCACATTTAGCAATCGATATCGAAATGCTTCAAACCATTAGTTTAGCATATTTAAAATAAAAAACCCTTTTTTTAAAACGTATTGAAGGTGATACAAAGCCATGCCGGCATAACGAAAAGTACATTTGGAATTATTCCGTAATCTTATATTTAGGTATAAAGTCGATTTTCTCGTATATACACATTTAGCAATCGATATCGAAATGCTTCAGCTCATTAGTTTAACATCTTTAAGTTAGTAAACCTTCTTTAACGCACTAAAGGCTACATAAAGCCCTAATGGCATAACATCAGTGCATTTAGAAGAATTCCATAATGTTATAATTTTATATTTATGTATAAAGTCGATTTTCTTGTATATACACATTTAGCAATCGATATCGAAATGTTTCAAACCATTAGCTTAACATATTTAAATAATTAACCTTCTTTACAGAAGCCATAACGGCATAAGGGCAGTATATTTGGGTAATTTCCGTAATCTTTTATTTAGGTATAAAATCGATTTTCTTCTACATACTCATTTAGCAATCGATATCGAAATGCTTCAAATCATTAGTTTAACATATTTAAAATAAATAACCTTTTTTAACGTATTGAAGGTGATACAAAGCCATGCCGGCATAACGACAGTACATTTGGAATTATTCCGTAATCTTATATTTAGGTATAAAGTCGATTTTCTTGTATATACACATTTAGCAATCGATATCGAAATGCTTCAGCTCATTAGTTTAAAATATTTAAGTTAATAAACCTTCTTTAAAGCACTAAAGTCTACATAAAGCCCTAATGGCACAACGGCAGTGCATTTGGAAGAATTCCATAAAGTTATAATTTTATATTTAGGTATAAAGTCCATTTTCTTGTATTTACACATTTAGCAGTGGATATCGAAATGCTTCAAACCATTAGCTTAACATATTTAAATAATTAACCTTCTTTACAAAAGCCATAACGGCATAACGGCAGTATATTTGGGTAATTTCCGTAATATTTTATTTAGGTATAAAATCGATTTTCTTGTATATACACATTTAGCAATCGATATCGAAATGCTTCAGCTCATGAGTTTAACATATTTAAGTTAATAAACCTTCTAAAACGATCTGAAGTGGGCATAACGGCAGTGGATGTAGAAGAATTCCGTAATCTTATATTTAGATATAAAGTCGATTTTCTCGTATATACATATTTAGATATCGATATCGAAATGCTTCAAATCAATAGTTTAACATATTAAGTTAATAAACACTTTTTAGCTTACTGAAGTCTACATAAAGCCTTAACGGTATAACGGCAGTGCATTTAGAAGAATTCCGTAATGTTATAATTTTATATTTAGGTATGAATTCGATTTTCTTGTATATACTCATTTAGCGATCGATATCAAAATGCTTCAAATCATTAGTTTAACATATTTAAGTTAATTAACCTTCCTTAACGTATTGAAGTTGATGTAAAGCCATAACGGCAGTGCATTTGAAAGAATTCCGTAAACTTATTTTTGGGTATAAAGTCGATTTTCTTTTATATACACATTTAGATATCGATATCGAAATGCTTCAAATCATTAGTTTAACATATTAAGTTAATAAACACTTTTTAGCTTACTGAAGTCTACATAAAGCCTTAACGGTATAACGGCAGTGCATTTAGAAGAATTCCGTAATGTTATAATTTTATATTTAGGTATGAATTCGATTTTCTTGTATATACTTATTTAGCAATCGATATCGAGATGCTTTAAATCATTAGTTTACCATATTTAAGTTAATAAACCTTCTTTAACGCACTTAAGTCTACATAAAGCCCTAATGGCATAACGGCAGTGCATTTAGAAGAATTCCATAATGTTATAATTTTATATTTAGGTATAAAGTCCATTTTCTTGTATTTACACATTTAGCAATCGATATCGAAATGCTGCAAACCATTAGCTTAACATATTTAAATAATTAACCTTCTTTACAAAAGCCATAACGGCGTAACGGCAGTATATTTGGGTAATTTCCGTAATCTTTTATTAAGGTATGAAATCGATTTTCTTGTATATACACATTTAGCAGTCGATATCGAAATGCTTCAAACCATTAGCTTAACATATTTAAGTTAATTAACCTTCTTTAACGTATTGAAGTTGATAAAGAGCCATGGCGGCATACCGACAGTACATTTGTAAGAATTCCGTAGTCTTCTATTTAGGTATAAAGTCGATTTTCTTGCATTAAGCTTTCGATATCGAAATGCTTCAAATAACTGGTGTAACATATTTAAGTTAATAAACCTTCTTTAACGAACTGAAGTTAATATAAAGCCATAACGGCATAAAGGCAGTGCATTTAGAAGAATTACGTAATCTTATATTTAGGTATGAATTCGATTTTCTTGTATATACTCATTTAGCAATCGATATCGAAATGCTTCAAATCATTAGTTTAACATATTTAAGTTAATAAAGCTTCTTTAATGCCTGAAGTTAACATAAAGCATGTAGAAGAATTCCGTAATCTTATATTTAGGTATAATGTCGAAAATTTTCAAATAACTGGTTTAGCATATTTAGGTTAATTAACCTTCTTTATCTTACTGAAGTTTAAATAAAGCCACAACGGCATAACGGCAGTATATTTGGGTGAATTCCGTTATCTTTTATTTAGGTATAAAATCGATTTTCTTGTATATACACATTTAGCAATCGATAGCGAAATGCTTCAACTCATTAGTTTAACATATTTAAGTTAATAAACCTTCTTTAACGATCTGAAGTTGGCATAACGGCAGTGGATGTAGAAGAATTCCGTAATCTTATATTTAGATATAAAGTCGATTTTCTCGTATATACATATTTAGATATCGATATCGAAATGCTTCAAATCAATAGTTTAACATATTAAGTTAATAAACACTTTTTAGCTTACTGAAGTCTACATAAAGCCTTAACGGTATAACGGCAGTGCATTTAGAAGAATTCCGTAATGTTATAATTTTATATTTAGGTATGAATTCGATTTTCTTGTATATACTCATTTAGCGATCGATATCGAAATGCTTCAAATCATTAGTTTAACATATTTAAGTTAATTAACCTTCCTTAACGTATTGAAGTTGATGTAAAGCCATAACGGCAGTGCATTAGAAAGAATTCCGTAAACTTATTTTTAGGTATAAAGTCGATTTTCTTTTATATACACATTTAGATATCGATATCGAAATGCTTCAAATCATTAGTTTAACATATTTAAGTTAATACACCTTCTTTAACGCATTGAAGTCTACATAAAGCGTTAACGGCATAAGGGCAGTGAATTTAGAAAAATTCCGTTAACTTATATTTAGGTATAAATTCGATTTTCTTGTATATACATATTTGGCAAGCGATATCGAAATGCTTCAAATCATTAGTTTAACATATTTAAGTTAATTAACCTTCTTTAACGTATTGATATAAAGCCATAACAGCAGTGCAATTGGAAGAATTCCGTAATCTTATATTTAGGTATAAAGTCGATTTTCTTGTATATGCACTTTTAGCAATCGATATCGAATTGCTTCAAATCATTAGTTTAATATATTTAAGTTAATTAACCTTCTTTAACGCACTGCAGTCTACATAAAGCGTTAACGGCATAAGGGCAGTGAATTTAGAAAAATTCCGTTATCTTATATTTAGGTATAAATTCGATTTTCTTGTATATACATATTTGGCAAGCGATATCGAAATGCTTCACATCATTAGTTTAACATATTTAAGTTAATTAACCTTCTTTAACGTATTGATGTAATGCCATAAGAGCAGTGCAATTGGAAGAATTCCGTAATCTTATATTTAGGTATAAAGTCGATTTTCTTTTATATACAAATTTAGATATCGATATCGAAATGCTTCAAATCATTAGTTTAACATATTAAGTTAATAAACATTTTTTAGCTTATTAAAGTCTACATAAAGCCTTAACGGTATAACGGCAGTGGATTTAGAAGAATTCCGTAATGTTATAATTTTATATTTAGGTATAAATTCGATTTTCTTGTATATACTCATTTAGCAATCGATATCGAAATGCTTCAAATCATAAGTTTAACATATTTAAGTTAATAAAGCTTCTTTAACGCCTGAAATTAACATAAAGCATGTAGAAGAATTCCGTAATCTTATATTTAGGTATGTAGTCGATTTTCTTGGATTTACACATTAAGCAATCGATATCGAAATGCTTCAAATCATTAGCTTAACATATTTAAGTTAATAAACCTTCTTTAAAGCACTGAAGTCTACATAAAGCGTTAACGGCATTTAGAAAAGTTCCGTTATCTTATATTTAGGTATAAATTCTATTTTCTTGTATATACATATTTGGCAAGCGATATCGAAATGCTTCAGCTCATTAGTTTAACATATTTAAGTTAATTAACCTTCTTTAACGTACTGAAGTTGATAAAGAGACATGCCGGCATACCGAAATTACATTTGGAAGAATTCCGTAGTCTTATATTTAAGTATAAAGTCGATTTTGTTGTATATATGCATTAAGCAATCGATATCGAAATGCTTCAAACCATTAGTTTAACATATTTAAATTAATAAACCTTCTTTAGCTCACTGAAGTCTACATAAAGCGTTAACGGCATAAGGGCAGTGCATTTAGAAGAATTCCGTTATCTTATATTTAGGTATAAATTCGATTTTCTTGCTTAACATATTTAAGTTAATTAACCTTCTTTAACGTATTGAAGTTGATAAAGAGCCATGGCGGCATATCGACAGTACATTTGTAAGAATTCCGTAGTCTTCTATTTAGGTATAAAGTCGATTTTCTTGCATTAAGCTTTCGATATCGAAATGCTTCAAATAACTGGTGTAACATATTTAAGTTAATAAACCTTCTTTAACGAACTGAAGTTAATATAAAGCCATAACGGCATAAAGGCAGTGCATTTAGAAGAATTACGTAATCTTATATTTAGGTATGAATTCGATTTTCTTGTATATACTCATTTAGCAATCGATATCGAAATGCTTCAAATCATTAGTTTAACATATTTAAGTTAATAAAGCTTCTTTAATGCCTGAAGTTAACATAAAGCATGTAGAAGAATTCCGTAATCTTATATTTAGGTATAATGTCGAAAATTTTCAAATAACTGGTTTAGCATATTTAGGTTAATTAACCTTCTTTATCTTACTGAAGTTTAAATAAAGCCACAACGGCATAATGGCAGTATATTTGGGTGAATTCCGTTATCTTTTATTTAGGTATAAAATCGATTTTCTTGTATATACACATTTAGCAATCGATAGCGAAATGCTTCAACTCATTAGTTTAACATATTTAAGTTAATAAACCTTCTTTAACGATCTGAAGTTGGCATAACGGCAGTGGATGTAGAAGAATTCCGTAATCTTATATTTAGATATAAAGTCGATTTTCTCGTATATACATATTTAGATATCGATATCGAAATGCTTCAAATCAATAGTTTAACATATTAAGTTAATAAACACTTTTTAGCTTACTGAAGTCTACATAAAGCCTTAACGGTATAACGGCAGTGCATTTAGAAGAATTCCGTAATGTTATAATTTTATATTTAGGTATGAATTCGATTTTCTTGTATATACTCATTTAGCGATCGATATCGAAATGCTTCAAATCATTAGTTTAACATATTTAAGTTAATTAACCTTCCTTAACGTATTGAAGTTGATGTAAAGCCATAACGGCAGTGCATTTGAAAGAATTCCGTAAACTTATATTTAGGTATAAAGTCGATTTTCTTTTATATACACATTTAGATATCGATATCGAAATGCTTCAAATCATTAGTTTAACATATTTAAGTTAATACACCTTCTTTAACGCATTGAAGTCTACATAAAGCGTTAACGGCATAAGGGCAGTGAATTTAGAAAAATTCCGTTAACTTATATTTAGGTATAAATTCGATTTTCTTGTATATACATATTTGGCAAGCGATATCGAAATGCTTCAAATCATTAGTTTAACATATTTAAGTTAATTAACCTTCTTTAACGTATTGATATAAAGCCATAACAGCAGTGCAATTGGAAGAATTCCGTAATCTTATATTTAGGTATAAAGTCGATTTTCTTGTATATGCACTTTTAGCAATCGATATCGAATTGCTTCAAATCATTAGTTTAATATATTTAAGTTAATTAACCTTCTTTAACGCACTGCAGTCTACATAAAGCGTTAACGGCATAAGGGCAGTGAATTTAGAAAAATTCCGTTATCTTATATTTAGGTATAAATTCGATTTTCTTGTATATACATATTTGGCAAGCGATATCGAAATGCTTCACATCATTAGTTTAACATATTTAAGTTAATTAACCTTCTTTAACGTATTGATGTAATGCCATAAGAGCAGTGCAATTGGAAGAATTCCGTAATCTTATATTTAGGTATAAAGTCGATTTTCTTTTATATACAAATTTAGATATCGATATCGAAATGCTTCAAATCATTAGTTTAACATATTAAGTTAATAAACATTTTTTAGCTTATTAAAGTCTACATAAAGCCTTAACGGTATAACGGCAGTGGATTTAGAAGAATTCCGTAATGTTATAATTTTATATTTAGGTATAAATTCGATTTTCTTGTATATACTCATTTAGCAATCGATATCGAAATGCTTCAAATCATAAGTTTAACATATTTAAGTTAATAAAGCTTCTTTAACGCCTGAAATTAACATAAAGCATGTAGAAGAATTCCGTAATCTTATATTTAGGTATGTAGTCGATTTTCTTGGATTTACACATTAAGCAATCGATATCGAAATGCTTCAAATCATTAGCTTAACATA
>JAPZAG010000327.1:0-15062 GCA_027475135.1 Bactrocera correcta | reverse complement strand
CATACATAGATACTATATACAATGGGGATTCTTTATCGAATAAATTTTTTATACAGTTATCAACTAAGTGGCGACCTTGAAAATTAAGTGATATTTATTTATCAGTATTATTGATTACAATATATTATATTAAACCGTCTTCTATGATTTCTATCAGTAAATTTGTTTCAATTTTAAGCTTATAGCAGAACTCTACGAATAATCTGGGAGTGTGATAGAATTTTGTTGCAGACGATTGATTTCACTTTAAAAATACTTAAATTAGACTTTGTTAGGGCTTTTGGGCAACACCCGTAATGTTATGAGTTTTTTAAGAAGAACTGTTACCAGAGAATTAAAATAATATGGTTTTTGTTTTTCTATAAATCGGGTTTATTGTGTATTTTGTACATTATTACTACACTGAAAAATCTAAAAATTATTGCAGAAAAGAATCTCAGTATCCAAGGTAGATCGATAATATTCCTCCATTCAGTCTCAAACTTGCAGCAAAATATCGAAAGCTCAGTTAAAATTAGGATTTTCTGTTCTGTAAGTCAATCGGTAGAGTCAATATTATAACTCAAGAGTAATTTTTATGTTAAACAGTCTTTTCCTATACACAGCTGATGTTTCTACGGCTGAAAAGCGCGCTCAAGTGCAATTAAAAATAACTTTTAGTTACGTTCGTTTAACAATTATGATAAAAGAAAGCCGCTGAAGAGGACTATTATCCAAGAGGTGAACAACATTCTTGCACTTTTACTCGGTAAACTTAAAAGCGCCAATAATCCCGTAGATAAGTTACGAAACTACTTCAAAAGTGCAAGTGCAGACTTACAAACACTTAACCATTAAACGGGCGAGCCACTTATTTCTTATCAACTTTTAGTTATTTCAATAAACAAATTATTTAATCATTAATGTATGCGTTAAACAGTGAATAATAAGTGTAGTTTTTTCATTAAAAATTAGTTTCTTTCTTTTGATTATTATGATAGTATATGTAAATAAAATATAATGATTGACAACCATCGACCACAGAAAATCGGATACTAACCACGCCCAGTCACTACATTACAGTGTTCTCTCTTCTTATGTACAATGCGTACTCGCGACAATAGGTTTTGTTATTGGAGATCACTTTTATGCAACCGAGAACTTTCAACTCTACAACAGCAACATAGCTTTGAACAAATATTTTCATTTATGTTACCTACTTCTTAACACACCAGCTAAATTACATATGTAACTGGTGGTAGAGACCCTCTAATTGCATGTCATTAAACTTATATATTTGATTGTCCTTATCGTTCTCCCTTCTTGCTATATTTTTCGACATAATCTCAATTCAGTAGTGTCAAAGTTCTAACATAATTTTTTCGTGCTAAAATCAGTATTCTGAGATTAGCGTAGACTTTTTTGCAGCGATCTCACGGTCAGGCCATAAATTATTCCGTCCATGTGGTATAAGTGATAATCAGCTCACATATGTACATATATAATACATGTGGGTCCGACAGACGTACACAACATAACAAGAAACAGGCGTAACTATACACGTTTAAGCGTAATCAAAAGCGAGACTGCAAAGTAATGAGCATTGGACGATAAGCGCGAAAAAATTTTCGATCATAAAACGACCGTGCTTGAGTCGCAGTCCCATATATTCAAAACCAAAAACAAGCTCAACATTGCACCCCATATATAACAGCACCTCGCACGCGCATTATAAAATACATAAACTGCAAACTAATTCGTTTTACAGTGATAAGGCCCCATCTTGAAAGATCCATAAAAATATCGCGTGAATTGGAAAGTTTATGCCAATCATCTAACGGCATAACAACCAAAACAATACGACAAGTTGATTTATGATTTAATTTAGTGGCCGATAAGCGCCAGTACTATTACAACAATATTGCAAATAATGCGATTTATTCCAAAAAATCGCGTACAACAAATTACATGCAAATTATTACACACCCCACACATACATACATATTTATTTTTTATTTACATTTACGCGCAAGTTTGTTATTTTTGCTGCGCCAATGTCGATTTTTTTTTTAAATACTCATTAACAGTACTTTACGCTGAGCAACGCCCCCCTTTATTCTTATCTCACAGAGCACAGTTAGTTTAACGCTTAGTACAATTTCATTACGTATGTACATAAATCAGTTTAATTCGACTTTAATTAGCCGTTATCTGCAATTGCATCGATCGAGTCCTGATTACGGAGCAAATGACCAGCAAAAACAAATATGAACACAAAATTCCGCATATATTTTTGACTTTGAAATTCAATAAATCAATAAATCCGTAGGGCAAAATATAATTATGAAATATTTCCAGTATTTTTCTGCAGCTCAATCAGAACAGATTCTCCGTAGCTATTATCTCATAACGAAAACGGAAAAATATTACCTATAGGTCTTAAAAAATTTAAATTGATTAGAAATGAACTCGACTCACCTTTTATTGTTTTCTATGGAAATATTTTTCTAAATATATAGAGGGTTCATTTTATCAGCGGTTGTAAACCTCACCACGTAGGCGACGGAAATATATAAAAACAAAATTATTGATTTCCTCGCTACTTCATTTTTTCAGGTCAACAGTGAATCATACGCCTGGATCAATTTTTTACAGTTTACATTCTCAACCATATAGACTAGTTCCTAGTATGTATTATTCTTATAACGAACGGGACTTATTAAGTGTAATGCAGAAAAGAAAACGTCGAAGACTCTATCAAGTTAAGCAATTGAATGATTAGTGTGACCAGACAGTAGATTTAGCCATGTCCGGCTGTCTCCCTGTCTGTATATCAGCAAACTAGTCTCTCAGTTCTTGAGTTATCGCTTTGAGGTTTCGCACCAAATGCTGCAGATTTTTCGGAATCGCCGATATCGAACACCTGTAGCGTATAGCAGTCATATAAGCTGATTGATTAAACTCAAGTACTTGTAAAATTTTTTATTTGTCATGAAATATAAGCTAACAACATATTGTACAGATCGGACTGCTATAGCATATAGTTGCCATAGAAACTGAGGGATTAAAATAAATATCTTTTTATACTCTTTAATACTATAGAAAATGCACCTGTGAAGCGTATTATAGCTTCAGAGCAGCCGAAATTAATGTTCTTTCTTGTTTATGTTAATATTACAAGGGCAGTTCCATAGGGTTATAATTTTTTTGTATAAAATACTATTAACTGACGCTATCACTTTTTCCAGACTTCTAAGCAGTAATATCTTGCATTTAATGCTTACAGGCTACAGTCAGCGCGGATCCATCCCTTCAACGTCGTTAAAGTATCTTTTAGAACATTATTCTTTCTAGTCATTTATTTACTTAGTGTAGCTTCCGCCATTCCTCGATATGTCCAATATATCAAAAATATATTTATTTTTCGATTTTCATAGTACTTAACCCATATAATGATCAAAGTAGTATCTGTTCAAATCATAAAATTCATAATTTTCTCAGAAAACTCAACAGACTCAGACTCCTCTTGACAGATGTTGGAACGAAATTGGCTTGTATTTCAACTACTACGAGTGTGAGATCCCTGGTAATAGATATATTTGCATTTATTTAGGCACCTTTTAACGGTATGTGAAATTTATTGACTAAATGACAATATATTGACATTAACGTAATCAAACTGCAAACAAAATTCGAAAGTGCAAAAGTTAAAAGGGCATAAAAAAGGTTCTTTTTTTGTCGTCGATACACGTAGAACGAAACAGAACTGATTGTTTTTTTGTTTTTTGAATTTTTTTTTTTTTGAATGTATGTAAACACATGCCCTGCAATACTAAACTAATCAAGTATTTACGCAGCTGCAATTTTTCTATTTTCGCTGAAAGCACATTATTTAATATACATATATAAATCAGATAAGCGTCTAAACATACTGACACACATAAACTATATTTTATTCTTTGTGTATAAAATTGTGCATTTGTTGCATTGAACGTCAAATGAAATTGCAGTTCGTACAAAAATGTTTGTAAATCTTGTAAAGATTTCTATAAAAGTTCGCTCGCCCTCTAAAGGTTAGTATGACTTAAATAAACGGTTTCAAATACGTAAATTAAGTCATAACCATAAGTATAGGTATATATGTATATGGTGTATAAATGTCTAACATTTAATCCAATGAACTCTGAATTTCATTTACAATTCCTTCTGAATTTAGCGTATGGCCTGAACTACACGATGGTGTATGGATCCTAAAACGCTGCTAACGACAAACAAAGCTTTCCATGTATATCTATTGTGGGCGTAAACTAGTATAGCGTAAATTCCACTTGATTCTTTCTTTCTCAATACATCAAAAAATTATTAATATAACGAGATAAAATTTTGCACTAATAATTCCTTAAAAGTATGCCAGCTTATGCAAAGAATTGTCCAAATCCAACCAAAACTGTTCAAGCACAAAATCAAAAAATCGGTCAATGTGCGAGATATACAATTGAAATTCAGACCGAATCCTTTCCTGACAATAGTTATCCTGTGTATCAAAAATTGGTTGAATAGGGTCAATACTTCCCTGAACCTTGAAAATTGCACAATATGTTTTACTCATAGTACTGTCATTTAACTATTACCAGGATTTTCGAACATCCACTTGACTTTTTTTTCTATATGATTGGTGATTGTATATAAGGTACCTTAATGAAACCGAAAGAATATTTTTTTAGTACTTTCAGTCGAATATGTGTATGTACATGAATTCCGATCCTCTGATTGACATCTTATACTTTAAGGCTTCTTCCTGGCATTGATTCTTCCAAGTTACAACAGTATAAAATGTTCGGTTGCACCCGAACTTATTTTCCAATTTTAAAATTTATTGTTCTTAAAAGTTATTGAGACAACAATAAAAAATTATTAAATAATGTTTTAAATTGTCAAAAACAATTCGTTTTCCAGTTAAGATGCTTCCATATGCGGTAAAACTTTGTTCGACATCTGCAGTATGTATGTAAATAGAGTCAGCTGCTTTGGAAAAAGTTTCTTCACGTATGAATGTGTTGCCTTATTTCAAAATATCATAAGGGTTCATTTCAAAATATGAAAATTGAGATTCGTACTTCTTTGACAAGGCGGATAGATTCTTTAATTATATGCCTCGGGGTTCGAGTTCTGCAATAACATTCGTAGGCCTTGAAGATGTCTGCATTATGAATTCTTCTCACCTGCGATTGTTCTGATGTTTCTATCGCTGTTCTAGGTGTCTGCAGTGCAGCTTCTCTTTCTAAACGAACTCGTGCATGAAGAGGCGTTTCTCTCTCTCTCTCTTTGCCGTTCTGCTTGTTGTTGTCTTCTCAGCTCCGCTTGAGCCGAAGTTTTGCGGCACGGGCCCGCGATGAATTTTTTTCAAAGAAAAGCAGAGTAAGAATTAACATCAGCGAGTAAGATCTAAAATAATAAGGTGACAGCTAACCACAAAAATTACGGATTACGTCAAAAAATTGAATAGTTTTATACGGCATGTAACGACAGAAGAAAAAAACAATAAATATAGAAAAAGTGGAAACAGTTGAAACTGTATTCAATTGAATTAGATATTGTCGTCACCACCGGTAATACAGTGGGACGGTATTACAATATTCAGGGTTAAAATTTCATTACTGTAATGCTAGATGCTAAGTTTGACGATTTTTCGACAAACAATTTTTTTATCTTCCGTAAACATTTTTTTAATATAAAGTACTCTATATTACTTCTAATACTTTCAAAAGTATATGAGAAAAGTTTCATGATGATCGGTTAAGCAGTTTTTGCGTGAAAGCGTAACAAACAAACTTACACTCGTATTTATAATATTAGTAGGGATAGTAGGGATGTAATAATTTAAAAAACAAAAGCACATTCAATATTTTCATAAATATGGACGTAATTTTTGTAGAGCTGTGTTATTCGTTGAAGTATTTGTTCTCAGCAGTTTTTAGATTTCATACACATTTGTCATACTTCAAACATCGGCCACATATTCTTCATCATTTAAATTTTTCATTATCAGCGCTCTTTGACATTCGTATTGACTCGCAGTTGTCCACTAATTGACTGAACGGAATTATAATTGACAATTTGTCACACAAATAATTACAGTTATTACTTATTATGCTTTATGCGTATAGGGAAACTACGTTTAACAGTTTATAAGTAACAAATCATTTACTTGATACCCATATACAAACATGCATACGTCTATACGTATACGTACGAGTAAGGTCGATATTTCCATTTATAAAATGTCTATAGATTTATAAACGTAAACATACGCGAGCTATTATATATGTATTAATTATATTACTTGCACAACAAACATTCATATTCATATACACATGAATATAAATAAATATTTTTATATGCTAGTAGCTTAACAGGAGCTTTTAAATGTTCATAACTACTTCCGAGCTATAAATGTGCCAATTGCTCAAGTGTCGGCTAATTCCAATGCAATTTACGATATTTGCATTATTTTTCTAGACACTCATACATGTGTTCATGTCTAAGACTTATAATAAGTCAATAGTATAAAACAGATAATGTCGAGACTCACGTGCCTACAAATGTGTATGCAAAAATGCACATATGTATATACATATGTATATATATTTATATTAGTAAGAATGCATACGAGTGTATAGCAACTGTTGTAAGTAAGTTTGTATTACAAATATACAATATTTATTCTAAAGCAGGTATCCGTAAATTGTTCCCGTCTGAAGTGTGCACATCACGACTTCTGAATGGCTAAGGGGTTACAAGTGTTTACGGGATTCAAAACATAGAACATTTTATTGTCTTATTAAATCCGACAACACATCTAAGATATTGTTCTAAACTGAAGTTGATCCGAGTAATAGTTTCGGATAACTTGTGCGCTCGAAGCTAGCTAGCAAAGGGCGCCGTCTTTAAACAAGTTTTTCTCGAAACTGTTTTTTTTTTCAAGTTTTCTGGAGAACTACTCAGCTGTTCTTCATGAAATTTTACTCACGCCTTTGGGATACAATTTTTAAAGACTTGATTTTTTTAGATTTCAACTATTTGAAAAAATTTCGCGAAATTTTCATTGATTTTTTTTGTTCCTTCGTCCGAGTTCTGAGTTAAGGTTTTAACTAAAACATTTATTTATTTTTTACATTAGATGATCCTGTAAGGAGTTTTCTTGTCAACGAGGGGGCATTTTTTCCGAGGGATCAGAATTTTTCAAAATTCTAGAGCTATGCTGCTCTAGCCCCCTCAAGTGTTGCATTCACGTGCGATCATTGTCTAATTGGAGTGAAATATTTTCTTCCTAATATACTTCTTATTAAAAGTACCTAAGCCTTTAATGTTCGCACTAGGTATGAAAATATGATTGATTGTACATAAGTATTTTTTAAGGTTTTTAACTAAACGTGATTACTTTAAAACAACTTAATTAAAATCACAATTCAAGGGTGATTGATAAACGAACTTCAAGCTTAATCTATCGGAGACTACATGATTTAATAATTAGATAACTTTATAGGGAGCTTTAATACGATTTGGGAAAATAATATCTGTTTATTTTCTACAATTTGAAAACTCAGCGCAATGTGTAGGTCGCCACTACACGTGTCGCACTCTCAGCGATTTAGTGGTGTCATATTTTATAACACGTCGCTCCTTGAAATTCAAACGTTCTCGTTTGAATCTTCAGGTGTATTGAAAAGTGGTGACAGTTTATTGGATTCGTCTTCTTTTTGTTTCATCAGAAGATTCTTCCCGAAAATTAAGGCGATGATTATTAAAATGACGATTACGAGTGATGGTGGTTCCGTATTTGACTCTGTTTGCTGCGTCTAACAAACCTACTTCTTTTGTATTGTTGAAGTTAAGCTGTTTCAGCATCTCCAGCGAGAGGAATTCTTCTATACTGAGTAGTGCGAATGACGGCTGTAGGATGGCTAGTAGTGGTTTACTTACTGTTCTTTCTTCGTTATAGAACTTTTTCCCGTTGATAACAATGGTTACGTTGGTATTCAAAATGATGGAGGACCCGTTTAAAAATGTAATTCATTGTTTATTCAAATTTCTTCGTTGTATTTACTAATTTAGTAGTATTATACCAGGTCCCATTTCCTCTATAGTTGGGATATGCCGGTTGTTGACCTCCGTGCAGTTTTGCAAACGAATTTTTAAAAGATAAATAATCAAGTATCATTACTTAAATCTATTACATTATTGCTTCAGCATATTTGTAGGGAATTGTAGTTCTTGCAATACTTTTCTATTCTATAAATTCCCTTTTCGCAGTTTAAAATTGTATTGAAATTGATTTTATTGATTCTCCTGTTTAGAAATTTGGTTATCTACGGGTGGGAGGCTCACAATATAAATTATAATTTTGTTTCGAATTTTTACTTCGGAAAATTCAAGTGCTTCGTCTAAATTTACATATGGAATATTGTCATTGTCTATTACCTTTTTCACAATATTTATTTCTTCATTTGATAAAATAAAAGAATTTATTATGTTGGCTTTAGTCCAATTTATTGCGTATGCAATATTTGAAATTTCTTCCTTAATTATTTCTAATTTGTATTTTAGCTGTAAAAATGCTTCAATTTCTAAACTTTTTTCATTTTGTATGGTTTTGATTATATTATTTGTAATATTTGTTATCTCACTAATTTTGCCTATTGTAAGTTTGTTAATTAATACCTGATTATTGTTATTTTGTAAGACATTATTTATTTTATTACAAATTATTTCGTAGTCTTCATGGTTTGGACTTCCTGCAATCCATTTCCATGCGCTACCCAGGAAATTATTGAGCTTTATATTTTTTCTTTACTTTTATATTGTTACGTTGGGCTCTTATCTGTGTTATCAAGTGCTACTACCTTTTCATTTAAGGTTTTTGATAGTTTCTGTTTTAATAGTCGCTTCTAGGTGGTCTAATGTCTCCGTATATTTTTCTATGTTAATTTCATGTATTATCCTAAATGTTCCTGTTTGTAGTCTAGCCGTTCCCTTTTCTACTTTCGCCAGGCATAGCGTTAGTAATATCCTGGAAAAGAATGTCAGTACATACATATTTAGTTATTCTATCTGGCTTTTGTATGGAGGAGTAGTGTAAACTTCTATTCCTAACTCGTTTTTCATCATAAATTTAAAGAAGCTGAGTTTAAAAATGGCTCATTGTCGACAACTATTAAATTTCTCTCTCATTGGTAGCATAATGCTCTTCGACTTTGCTTAAAGTTCTCGATATGAAAGTAATTGGTCTACCGTCTTGCGATAGAACGGCACCTAATGGGAAATCTGAGGTGTCGGTCGTTAGTTCAAAATCTTTATCGAAATTTGGATGTGCTAAAACTATATCCTCGGATACTAAAGTATTTTTTATTTTATTCAATGCTTCTAAGGCCTCGCTGTCTAATTCTATTTATATTTTTTCGAATTCCGTTTGGAAACATGACCGGCTGCTCCTTTTAATAGTGCTGTTAATGGTTTAACTGGATAAATCGTCGGTAGTAACCTGACACACCTAGGAAGGATCTTAATTCTTTGAGAGTTTGTGGAACTGGAAATTTAGCTACCGCTTCTCCATATCCGGGTTGGTTTTTATCCCATTTGAACTGATAACATATCCTAAAAATTCTACTTCTTCTTTATCAAAAGTACATTTGTCTAATTGGATTTTTAATGTTTGCATTTTCTAAGGTTTGAAATACTAATTCCATATTTTTAAAATGCCCTTCTTCGTTCTTGCCAAATATTATTACATCATCGATGTAAACATTGCATCTTATTCCCATATGTTGACGAAGGATGTCGTCTAGTGCTCTTTGGAATCTGGCTGGAGCAATTTTTAGACCGAAGCGTAAGCGAAGGACTTCATATTTTCCGTTGTTTACGGAAAATGCGGTTTTTTCAATGTCTGACTCGCGAAGTGAAATGTGATGGAGCCCACTTTTTAAGTCAATAACAGTAAATAGTTTATTGTTTCCCAGATTTGCAAGGACTTCGTTAATGTCTGGTATAGGATATTTATCGGGGATCGCAACTGAATTAAGTTTACGATAATCTACGACCATTCGATAATTTTTTTCGCCAGAGGCATATGACTTTTTGTTAACTATCCATATTGGGGAGTTATACGCAGATTTCGATCTCCTTATTATTCCGTTATCTAAGAGTTCTTAATTTGGCGTCCGATTTCATAATTTAATGTCGGATTTGGCTTGAAGTAGACGGGGGTTTCGGTTGTTGTCCGGATTTCACCCACGCTTTTCATCAGGATCGGAAAAAAGGTTTGGGCATTTATCAATAATATTATTAATTTTGTTTTGTTGTTGTAATGAGAGATATGGAATATTGATTGCCACATTATTTACTTCGTGTGATATTCGTTGTTTTACCATTTTATTTCTACTTTGACAAATTGTTACTAAATTTTTATCGGTGTGAACAATTGCTTTTAATTCTTTAAGTGTGTCGTTACCTTTTCATGCTGAGAAGACGAGGTGAATCGCCATGTAGTCCTCTAATAAATATGTCAATGGCTTTGTCCCTATACGAATTGGTCACAGTCCGTATGGACTCGTCGCTTAACTCGAGATATGAAATCTTGTCTAATATAAGGGAAAGGTGTTGGTAATCTTTTTGGTAGAAGGTCGGAATGTCATCGTGGCGTAGGACCAGAGTGATCATCTGGTATTCGAAGGTCCCTATTTCCCTTTTATCCGAATAATGCATCATAAGGCGTTTTCGAATTTGACTCCAATCAAGTGGAGTATTGTACCATTCCAATGCGGTGTCGGCGTCACCATTTATTTTATGCCTGATCGTATGGAGTATCACGAAGTACTTAGGGGTATTCTTGACTCCCCAAAAGCTTTAAAAATTCTGTCTACGCTCTTCCTCCAGGAGTTAAATTCCCCTGGTCGTCCTTAAAATTCTCTAAGGCTTTTAACCACGGCTGGAATCTTATCTAATTCGTTTATGTTGTTCGCGTTCAGTGTCGCGTTGTAGTGAAATATTGCGTACTCATTCTTTAGAGTACTTCTCGAACTATTGTTGTTATTAGAGTGAGGTAAGGAGTGGGAGGGTTTAAAGGATGGGTGGTTTGCCCAGCCCATAATCTAACCTTATTTGGTTTAGTTGTTCAATTAATTCTTTAGCTGTGTCTGGCATTATATTAATCTTTTTATTTGTAAGTCAATTAATTAAAAAAATGTTTCTTTTGTAATAACGCTTTCTTTGATAATATTGGAATTTCTTTTTTAAAGCTTACATTAATTTAGGTCTTTTTTCCTCTCTCTTTGTGTCGGATAATTAAATTCCTTTTTTCTTTTTTTGATTATCTCTCTTTTTGGGTTGAACAATTTATTTTCGTAGACTTTATAGTAACAATATTCTTTATAATAGCCTTGAAATATTTTATAAAGCTTACACTAGTGGTTTCCAGCTTTCTATAGGATGTCCTTACACGTTCCGGGGTTGTGTTTTTCTCTACTGGTACTGTCCCTCGACGTTTCCAAATCCTACGTGTTATGATGTAGCCGCTCATCAACACAGTGTTCTTTTGTTTTTCACACACGTAACCTTACTTTTTTATTTTCAGACTATTACTACTTTCGCGCGCTGGTCCCTGCCAAATAAAAAACGAAGGTTTTATAATGTTTTTCGGGAGCTACGCTCCTTTATTGAATTCCGCTTAAAAACTAAAGTTTACAATTAATTATACTTAACTCTAAACCTATCTTTGCAGCTGCAACGGGTATGGAGATTCATGTTATTTTTTTCAGTACTGCTTAATTCTTGTGTAAAGAATGTGTTTCGCGCGCTTTGCGCAACTTATGGTCAACATAATCGGCCTACCGAGCATACTATTCGCAACACCCATCTTCAGAAACACATTCATTATTGAGTAATATTCGATGGAATATACCATGTCCAGCATACAGTGAAAAAAATATAGCACTCGTAGCTGAGAGTGTACACAAAGACCATGCAGAGTCGAATCGGCGTCGTTCGCAGTACCGGCCGTACTGATGTATGAAACGACTTGGCGTATTTTACGTTGAGGTTTTAAATTAAAAACGTACAAAATACAACTTGTGCACGAACTGACGCCAGTCGACATCGCTTATATTTATGGGTTTTTGAAAAGTTCCAAGAAGATCCGACGTTTTCGAGTAAAATTTTTTTCAGCAATGACCATTTCTGGTCCCATGGGTATGTAAACAAACAAAATTGCAGCATTTGGGACGAAGAGCAACCTGAAGAGATTCAATAGCTGCCATTTCATCCAGAAAAAACAATGGCTTGTTGCGGTTTGTGGCCCAGCGGTGGCTATTTGATATCTGAAATTAAAGCCCGTTATCTTGGCGACATTTGGTTTCAAGAAGACGACTCCACTTTCAACACATCGCATCAATCGTACGGACTTATTGAGAGAACACTTCGGTGAGCAGATAATCTTACATTATGGGCGATATGGGCCGGTCTATCGGCCACTCACATACAAAATTTTTCGAGCAGAGAATCGTAGAGAAGAGTGGTCTTTGTTATTTAAACCTTTCGAAAAGGTATAAATGTGACATCGAATATGATACAAGAGCACTTCAAAGCATTATCAAAATTGGACAACGAGTGTGACATCGCTCACCTTCAGTAGAAATGCTATATCTATGTATGTATATAAGAAGCACTCGACCAATTTCAACCAACTTAGGTTGATTATGGCAATCTTATGTATGTTTGGCAAAATTGGACGACAACGACGCCTACTTTTCATATATGTTAATAACAAATTTCATACCATTAATTCACTTTATTGAATAATAGAAGAAATCGGAATAAAGCCATCTTACGTCAAAATTGGTGTATTCGAATCTTAATTTTTTCAGTCAACAAAAACTGAATATGTGCACCTCCAGTGGATTTTTACCGAAAATATTGGTAGCACTCTGAAATATGTTATTGAAATTCAGACTTAATATTTTTCTAACAATCGCGTTATCTTGGGTGAAATCTTCCCCTAGCCACCATATACCTAACAGCGGGTCATCCAAGCAGAGTTACTTTTTTCTTAGCCCTTATTTTGACAGATCCCGCGCTCTTCGTGTCAAACTGTCACTTTTTTTTTGTTCAGTATTGGTTGGCATATAATTTTGGAAAGACCTAGGCCTGAACAACATTTACAAATCGTTCAACTTAATTACGACAATCCACGTTCTGTAAAGAACGTGTTTCGGGCACTTCGCTCAACTCATGGTCAACATAATCGGCCTACTGAGCGTACTATTTGCAACACCATCACCCATCTTGAGACCCAGTATTAATTATTGGATAATATTGGACCAAGTAGACCCCGTCCAACGCGTAGTGAAGGAAATAAAGCAGCCGTAGCTGAGAATGTACACGTAAACCATGGAGAGTCGATTAGGCGCCGTTCGAAATAACTCAGACTGAGGTATGGAACGAATTGGTGCATTTTACGTCGAGATCAACTTTATTGAAAGCGTATAAAATAGAGATTGTGTAAGAACTGATGCCGCTTGACCTTCCCAAACGACATCGTTTCGCGCTCTGGGCTTTTGAAAAGTTCCAAGAAGATCCGACGTTTTCAAAAAAACGCACACAAAGACGCATTTGAGACGAAGCGGCCAACATTGAAAAGAGATAATTTTTTAAAAATGGATGTCAAAATATAAAATAAATTCTATCGAATAATAATAAACATTCCTCACAAGATTTGAAGTTTTCTTTAAAAAAGTAGGAAACCTCGAAATGGATCATCTTTTAATTGCTAATATATGAGATAGCTAACAGAAGTTCAAAGAGCGACTAACTCAATAACTGTGTCATCTTGTGCCTAAAATGGATAAAATACTCAATACTCAATATCATTACTATAATTTTGTCAATATCTGAAAGTATTTCTACGCCTTTGATATTTTCAAACTGCAAGGGTATGAAATGTTCAGTTATACCTGAACTTAACCTGTTTTATCCAAAATTTACTAAGTATCAAAACAACAGTCATAAGTCGTTGAGAAAACAACTTTATATAATTCTCTACATTCTTAATATCTTAAAATCGTTAAAGTTTTACCTTGCCTTCCCGCTTACCCGCAGATATGCGGTATCTATGAACGATTTACAATTAAAATCTAGAAACTGGGGATTTTACTAAAAAGCCTTCCTAGTCGTGGACGATCTCAATCTTTTTATTTTTCGCACCTGAAGTTTTAACCAACAATTAACGTCAGATTAAATTCCTTACATAATGTATAATGGTAATAGTACATTTAAAACATTAATTTATCATTTCCTGCGCTCTTAGCCATTCAAAATACCCGCACGTGCTTTCCTCGTGGTTTTGTTCACAAAACCGAAAGAGCTGAATGAAAGATTCAATGATAAGAAACTATACTATGGAAAGAACCACTGCGAGAGCAGCTAATTTATCTTTTACTTTTAAGTAGCAAATAAGTGGTAGATTCAGCGATATAATAGTTCACCCTTTGTTTTTTTTTTTTTTTTTTTTGTTCAATGAGTTTAATTTATATGCATACGTTTAGCTTTTTCCATGACTTGGCCGTTATTTTGAATGCCCAAAATTAGGCGATATAAACAGGGAAAATTGAATCGTTGCCACGGACACAGAAAGTCCTTGATAGAAAAATTACAAAGTGGCATTTGTACTTACAATTCTTTTAAGTGGGCGTGACCACAAGCCCTGGAATATCAGAGATCAGAGATCAGTGAACAACTATCCGCATTCTCCATGCAACTGCTATACTTAAGCCATAAAAAGTGCAATAACTGCCTATCATTCCTGTCTTATTTAGATAAAATTAGCATAATCTGTTTTAATATGTTCCATTAGTCAAATATTTTATTCGAAAGCCCCATTTCGTGTGGCAGCCGAAGTAGTTTTAGTTGCGTAGTGAATTAATAGAAAATATGCAATGAAAGAACGCAAAGTCCAACTGCCTCGATCGTGAGAGTGCATCAAAACAAAGTTAATGTTTGGTGCAGGTTATCTGCGGGTATGTCAAGGCGCATAC
>JAPZAG010003215.1:0-11866 GCA_027475135.1 Bactrocera correcta | reverse complement strand
TATGGACATATAGATACTTTTAACATATTAAAAACTTAACATTGCCCTCCATTGTAACTACCCTTTTAAAAATATAAATAAGTCGATTAAATAATCGATAACTCATTTTGAAATCGATAACTTTTTTAACAATTTTTTTTATTATAATGACCTTTACGGCATATTTGTAATATTTTAAATTAACTTTTAACCACCATCACTAATCAAATCGATAAGACATATTGAAATCGATAACTTTATGAACATATAAGAATTATATCAAGAAACTTTAAATATATTGAAATAATTTTTAAAGTTTTTGATGTTACAATCACTAAAATATCGATAAATCAAATGAAAATTGATAACAAGAAAAAAATCGATAACTTTATGAATATATATGGGTCATATCAAGGAACTTAGAACACATTGGAATCTGTTTTTTAAGGTTTTGAAATTACCATCACTAAAATATCGATAACTCAAATAAAAATCGATAATAATTTTGAAAAGTTATGATTCATATGAAGGTATTATATCATTTTGGTGTAATTTTGTATAATTGTTTAGACCACCGACAGCAAAATATCGATAGTTCAAGCAGAAATTTTTATTACTTTTTGAATTACATCGACATTTTATGGTTAGATAATATATAATGAAAAAAAAATCTCTAAAATACCGATAACGCAATTAAAAATCGTTAAATTTTTTTAACATTAATGAATTATTTGAATATATTTATAAACTTCTGGAATATTTTTTAGCGATTTTGAGTCAACCGTTAGTAAAATATCGATAATTCAAACAAAAATCGATATTTTTGTGACATTTATGAGTTAAACAAAGATATTTTTACTATTTTCTTATAGTAAAGGGTGATTTTTTTGAGGTTAGGATTTTCATGCAGTAGTATTTGACAGATCACGTGGGATGTCAGACATGGTGTCAAAGAGAAAGATGCTCAGTATGCTTTGACATTTCATCATGAATAGACTTACTAACGAGCAACGCTTGCAAATCATTGAATTTTATTACCAAAATCAGTGTTCGGTTCGAAATGTGTTTCGCGTCCGTGTCCGATGAGCGATGAGGCTCATTTCTGGTTGAATGGCTACGTAAATAAGCAAAATTGCCGCATTTGGGGTGAAGAGCAACCAGAAGCCGTTCAAGAACTGCCCATGCATCCCGAAAAATGCACTGTTTGGTGTGGTTTGTACGCTGGTGGAATCATTGGACCGTATTTTTTCAAAGATGCTGTTGGACGCAACGTTACGGTGAATGGCGATCGCTATCGTTCGATGCTAACAAACTTTTTGTTGCCAAAAATGGAAGAACTGAACTTGGTTGACATGTGGTTTCAACAAGATGGCGCTACATGCCACACAGCTCGCGATTCTATGGCCATTTTGAGGGAAAACTTCGGACAACAATTCATCTCAAGAAATGGACCCGTAAGTTGGCCACCAAGATCATGCGATTTAACGCCTTTAGACTATTTTTTGTGGGGCTACGTCAAGTCTAAAGTCTACAGAAATAAGCCAGCAACTATTCCAGCTTTGGAAGACAACATTTCCGAAGAAATTCGGGCTATTCCGGCCGAAATGCTCGAAAAAGTTGCCCAAAATTGGACTTTCCGAATGGACCACCTAAGACGCAGCCGCGGTCAACATTTAAATGAAATTATCTTCAAAAAGTAAATGTCATGAACCAATCTAACGTTTCAAATAAAGAACCGATGAGATTTTGCAAATTTTATGCGTTTTTTTTTTTAAAAAAGTTATCAAGCTCTTAAAAAATCACCCGTTATTTTATATTTTTGAGACTATTCTAACCAAATTATCGATAATTCTGCTGATAGCTCGATGTACATATATTGCAACATTTATGAATTATATGAATATACTAAATTTTTACAGTTTTGAATTATAGTTATAAAGATATTTATAATCTATTGTTATAATATTTTAGAGATTTCCTAATATGAAGTTCTTTGTATAACACTCTTTTATTTTTTTAGACTTCTTGGAATGACATTAGTACAAAAATCGATAACAAAAATGAAAGTCGATATCTGTTTAAAGACTTAAGAATAATATCAACATATTCATAGCATAAAAGTATAATTTTTCCAATATTTTGAGATGACCAGAGCTAAAATATCGATAACAGTGCAAAAATCGATAACTTTTTGAAAACTTAAGAATCATGTGATCATATTAAAAGTATAAAGGCATTATTTTTCCGAAATTGTTAGATAACCAAATAAATAAATAATAAAATATTAATAATAGTACAAAAATCGATAAGACAACTGGAAATCGATATCTTTTTGAAAACTTAAGAATCAAGTAAATATATTCATAGCACAAAAGTATAGTTTTTGTGACATTTTGCGATTACCAGAAGTAAAATAAACGTAATTGTACATAAATCGATAACACAAATTTTATCGATATTTTTTTGAAAACTTAGGAATCATACGAAGATACTTATAGCATTAAGGCATTATTTTTACGACATTTTGAGGTTACCAAAACTAAAATATCGATAATCAATAAAAATCGATTACTTTTTGTGCAGTTATAGTCGTAGTTCTTGAAAAAAAAAACATAATAGTATATTCCGTTGGACTAAATTTTATAACAAATACAAGTATATACATAGTACATATATCTACATTAGTGGTGGATTGGGGAGGGTTTTGAAATCCAAAAGCTTCGCCGTGAATACGCCACTGTCTAACATACACATATGTACATATAAAATATATATACATTTGTGTACACATTATTTATATATAAATACCTCTGCCGAACGCTTAGAACATCGACGATGCAATTTTCTAGCTACCAACCGCTATTATTATAGTCGCTGCATTTGCGCTGCAGCTACTAATACCATCAGCGTTTCTTCGTTATCGAAGTGTTGCAGTTTGCGCATGCGGAACTCCTCTTCCGGGGTAAATAAACCAAAAATGGGTCAATGGGTGCATTTGGCGCTCAGCGCTCAACTTCTCTTACAATATTTACGGTAAACCAGCAATTCTATGGTCATTTCTATCACAAGCATATAATGTATGCTATTGTATTTATGTGTTCTAAGTTTGTTTGCAAATTATTACTTGGCAATACTATATTTTATTATGATACTCTTAAGCACGATGCTCTGTGAATCACATTTTATATGATTGCAATAAATATTATATCTATGTATATATCGTACATTATATCATATTAAAACAGGCGAAATGTCGGAGATCTTATAAAATATGCTTGTAATAAGGGTGTATATAGACCGAGTGTCGTTTATATACATACTTATATGGTTAGCGTATCAAACGAGCTGAGCCAATTTATCCCTTCGGTTTTCAAGATATGGTTCTGCAATTTTTTACACGGTCTTCTTTTCACAAAACCTGCTTACTTGTCATAACCTTCGATATCAAAGCAATATAGGCTGACATACAATCCGAATGTTCAGAATCAAGTTGTTATATGGGGAACTATTTCATTTGTAGAGATATTATCAAGAAATTTGGCAGCACTCATTTCTCAAGGCAAAGAAATAATCTCCGAAGAAATTGCTTAGATCGGACAACGATAGAATATGATCGACATCAAGTCCTTATAAAGGAAACTTTTTTATTTGAAAAGACGTTTACAAGAAATTTAACACAGGCTATTGCCCAAGTTAGTACTATAACTTCCGAGAAAACTGTTTAGATCGGACTACTATAACTTATAGCTGTCATACAAACTCACCGATAAAATCAAGACAAAGATCTTGTTATACCCTTTTTATGTTATAAGGAATGCTTCTGTGATGTATACCCTATGCTTCGGTGCAGTCGTCTTTAAAAATTTGCCAAATTTTTTTTTCCAAAGTTTTTTGAGTGCCAGGCATGGAGGAAGCTGATTTTGAGTACACCATATATAAAAGGATTTTATTTTAATAAAAAGGTATACATATACATACATATGCAAGTACATAAATATTTGGGTATATGTATGTGTTCTAAAACTCAAACATATCCAGTTTTAATTCAATAATCCAATGCGCATGCGCAACTAATTTTTGCAACGCTGGCCTCCGAACAACAAACACACACTCTTACATTTATGATTTCAGATGCTGCAATATAAAGTTGCGCTCCTTCGGACCCCTCTCCCCAACAATGCCAGCGTCATATTGTAAGCGAATGGCTATAGTCCCGTTGGCTGCATTTCCACGAGTATTCTATGTGTTCCTGTTGTTGTTATTGTTTCTTTTATGATGCTGCCGCGACCTTTCTTCGCTTGGCGTGGTCCAAACGGCGAATTTCTGTTTCGTACAACAGCCTGTAATGTGGTCGTGTTGTTGTTGTGTTGTTGCTGCAGTTGTAGTTGCTGTTGTTGTTATGCTTCTGCTACCACTTTGCGTTAGCTGTTTTCTGTTTTGTTTTTCTTTTTGCTCGACTGCTCGTTAACAAAAGTGTGCCAATGAACTCTGGCGGCCGAGTGAACGGTGAATTTTGCGCTCAGCGTCTTGTTTGCTGTTTTTGTGTTTGCTTTTGTCTTTGCATTGCTCTTGCTTATCTTACTTTTCCACTGTGTCGCAGTTGCTTTGCTCTGTGTGTTGTTTTGTTTGATTCTTGCTTGGAGTTAGTACGTTGTGTTGTTATTGTACTTGTTGTTGTCTTTTGTTACCTTTTGGATCGGCTTTTTTCGTTCAATGCTTTTTGTTAGACTCTTGTTCTCGCGGCTTTGCACTTTTTCCTTCACTCTCCGCTTCATATCTCCCTTCTCCGATCATGTTTCCTCCAGCTCTGGCAAACTAGTCGCTTAGCTTTTAGATTTGTGTTTATTGCAGTCAGCAGATTCTAAGCTAAGAACTGTTAGACCGAAGACTTTTCTTCTTCTTATTCTTCTTCTACCTCTTAACTTGTCTTTATTGTGTTTTGTTTTTTTGTCTGTCGGTTTGTTGGTCCTACTGTCCGCCCAATGTCCGTCAGCAATTGAAACTTTTTCTCGTCGAAAATCGTTTGCAATTTTCTATGTGGTTATTGTTGTTATCATAAATACTTTATTCCATTATTATTCATTTCATATATCTCGTACATAATTTCAGCTCATTTGATTTTGATAAAAGAATTGACACCTTACATAAGATAAGATCTATTCAAATTTTTTTCTGAATAACACTTATCCGCTAGATGGCGCTGAAGTCAACTTTCATGTAACATAGTGGCATGCCGCTGAGTAACGGTTTTATACTAATATAATATAACGGTAGTTTATAATAATCGATCAAGCTTATTGTTCAATGGGTTGAGACCAATCGTTAAAGAAGAGGCCTTTCCAATCACAAACCTTTCGTTTCAGTTGTTGTTGAGAGAGCGTTTAGCTGGAATAAGAGGTAATGGATTTTTGTATCACCAGGGATGTCTTTGGTAAAAAATAGCGCTTCCTGGACCGGTTAAAATGATCATGTCTAGCAGGCATACTAATGAGAAAAGTGGTTAAGAACGAATATTTATTGAATTGATCATATAAAATTGATCTACGGTGGGACAAGCTGCTCAGTTCCATAAATTTAGCACGAGTGGCAAGCCTTGGGCTAAGTAGATCTAGGTGATCACATAGTTTCAAGCCAGTTCAGGTTCTACGTTTAGTTTCAGTTCAATTCTGGAACAACTTCTGTAAAAGATTTATAAATCATTCCGGATAAGGTTGAGAATCTGGAAGGATGTCAGTGGTAGAAGGTGCTTCGGGTCATACGAGGCAGAATCATCTCATACTTACTTCCTGACTGTCCCGACTTTATGGGATAATTTTTTAAACACTTGAGGTTTCCCATTTTCGGACAACACGCTGAGCTGATGTAACTATAAATAGAACACATAAGCAGATTCATATTGGTCTTAAGACGCTTTGTCCACTTATAAGATATGAGTCCCAATGCTGAGGATCAGCCATGGCCCTAACTTAACCAAACCTGAAAAGATGAGTACATATAGAATAACTCATTTAAATACGATTTACAAAAGCCGTTCATGTCTCGTTACTAGTACTGTAAATAAACCTATAAAGGCTTCCAAAGGTCAAAAACTCAAGAGTCTTTAGAAACTAATTGAAAATGTTTCAACTAAATCAGAACCTTAGAGAAAAGTAGATCTTACTGGTCTAGCTTCTCTGCTGACAGAAGTTTTTTGTTATGAAGTTTTTCGTTCAACCCACCATCATCGTCGGGATTTTCAAGTTTTTCGAACTACAAGAGAATCATACGGCGTTTTGGAATCTTCAAAAATAGTTTTGGTTTTAATATTTTTTCTCAATAATAGAAATTCTGGCAGTTTGGTATTGGCATTTTAAAAATGATTCGAATTATGCCGAAGGCAAAGAACAAGATTGTCTCGAAAAATAGAAGCTTAGACACTAGTTGGATACTTTTTGAGAGCACATAAGGTTCTTTTTTCACTTTCCAAAGAGATACGAATATGTTTTAGAGCATAGACTGACAGTTTGAGAGGCTTTGCCGAGTTAACCCATTACTGCTCACACCTAAAACCCGCTATGATAAGCTAATGAAATTTTAAGCAGACGTCTGTAATGCTATTAAAAGGGTAATTTCCAATTTTCAAAAAAATATCTCAAAAGATATGGGCGCGGCGGAGCGTATGATATATCATACATAAACGTATACGGAGACTTGCCTCTATGAAAATAAAATGTAAACATCACTATAACTTTTGAGTTCAAATTGACATCGTATTTATATATTTAATGACATATTCATTGTTAATTTTCAGATTTAGTTGCTGACTCAGTTTACATGATATTTGTAGAAACAGTTATCTGGGTGCAAGCCAAAATTACATTTCATGCATATAAATTTCGTACACTTTCCACAATTTTTGCATCGGCGCTGAGTTTTTGAGTAATTTACGTAGTGCTCGACTCCGTCGTATCTAGTTTCGTTTTCTCGTTTTCTCTTTCGTGATGAGACTGGATGAAAATCTATTGGCTTTGAAAGTATGCTCCTTGTAAGTCGTCGGATGAAGCCGAGAAGAGTAACTTGTGGATAAGCTTTCCGAAATAATATCCATAAATTTACAACGGCACCATTTAAGCAAAATCTGAAAATGGGCCAATACCATTTTCTTGACCGAATCCGAGTTCGGTACGCTGCCCTTTGCTGGTCAAAGAGATCGACTCCACCCATTCCCGAATTATACTCCTTGATAATGACTGGTTGCTTTACGTCTTGTCTGCGTTTCTGTTGTCGATCATATCTTTTGCATAATCCGGTTGTTGTCGTTATGTTGTCGTTTTTACAATTTGTTGCAATGGTGACATTATTGTTATCATTCCACCTAACTAGGGTAATATTTTTAGATTTTAGTGCTTCACAAGTACCACGGGGTTCTCTTTTCATGCTACTCAAAGGAGCATTTTCAATACGGTCCGACCGAATCGTTCCCACCACTGTTATATTTTTCTTATCAAACTCTTCTAATAATTTAAAACTATTGAAATAGTTATCTAGAAATACAGTGCTGTGTTCGGGAACTATGTCATAACATAAACTTTTTGTGACAGATAAACCTAAGGGCTCATTAGATCGAATCATGCCTTTTCCGGTGTACAAATCGAAGTTTAATAAATATCCTTCTGAAGTAGTCATACACCAAATTTTGTATCCATAGCGAATTGGTTTTCCTCGTATAAACTGCTTGAAAGAATGCTTACCAAAATACGGCTCCATCGATTCGTCTACAGAAAATGAAGTTCCAAAGGGTTTTCCAAGCTCTTTAAACTTTGTATTTAAATGATCAAGAACAGGCTGAACTTTGAAAGCCTTATTATTCGAATCAATTTGTGTATTATCATTGAAATGAAGGTAGCGATGTATTTTTTCAAATTTATTCCTCGCCATTGAACCTGCCACTAAATGATTGTACACATCACTTTCTGTCTCCCAGTACATGCGAGTAGCTGGAACCTTAAAATAAAAATGTTTAATTTACTCGTAACAAGTAAGCAAGTGAATTTGTGGTTCAGGTTAGTCACCTTGTTGTATCCACTTAGTATAAGGATGCCGAAATATGTGTATAACTCCTCAAGATTTACGGTGAAAGCTTCATCTCCTTTGTTTGTGGCGTACTTAACAGTCTCTGATTGTATACATTCCATAAATTCGCTATCAAAAATTCTTTTAAAAAGTTGTATTGGACTTAAATCATTTTCCAAAATATCTGCTACAATGTCCGGAGTATGCTCGCGTATTGCTGTGATAGAACATTCACTTGCTTTTAGTACTATCTTGGACCATTTTCGGCAAATCTTCTTTTTTTTAGTTTTCCTTTGAGTTGAATTCCTTGAACGTGGGGCTAGTGAACTGCTCGCTTCATTTAGAAACTGTTGCTCCTCCACTTCTGAGTTATCAATTCTTATTTCACATGCCCTTTTAAGAACTCCACGACCCAAATCACCCAGTGTACCTTCATCGTCTTCATCTGCGTCATCGCAATCGGATAACTCCTGTTCTTCGGGGGGGAGCAAAGTCACATCAATAAAATTGGCATTATTGATGTTTTCTATAATCTCTGCATCATCGTCTTCATTTAAATCTTGGAGCCATCCAACTATCACCTCAGTTGTTGCTTGTCTACAAGGAGATATTAGGAATGAATTTTCATATAGCAAAAACTGGGCTAGCGTTTACGTATGATAAAACATACACAATAGTTTACAAATAGTTAAAACACTTTCGGAGCTCAATTTTTCACTGCACTTTATATTCATTTGATAGCTTAGGGTTTTAGCTTTAAGTTTATGCACATTTAAAGTTATACAAATTCCTCGCTTACTATTTATAAAAATATAAACCTCACCTTCGAGTCATTATTCACTTTTCCGAAAAATGCTACGTAAATTGGCGCGAGAATTGTAAACAAATGAGCTTTAAGCGACAATTAAAAAGCTTTTCTAATGCAACAATACTTTTATCTCGCTCACACTGCAAATATAGAAAGCTTTTATTGCATTTCGGATTTTTGACGAATTTTTAAAAAAAGCTCTTTTTGCGTATGATACATCATACGTTGTCATTAATGGGTTAAGAGAGTTTCTACGATGAATACATAGTGATTAGGTGCCACAAGGAACCGTTGGTCTCAGTTGTCCAAATCGGATCGTTATTGGTTTTTCGTCAGAGAAACGACCTCTTTACCTTACTGTACACAGCAGATATATTTTAAAGTAATGTTGATATATGTAAGTATTTTTCCCCAAAAACTTGACATAACCTAAAACAAATCCATATATCCATACATGGTATTAACAATTCAGCGTTAATAATAGCTAACGGTTCATTCACAAATACCCCGCTTTTAACACTCTTTTTTTTTTTTTTTGAGATAACACAATTGATGAAATAACGGTATCATTATCGTTCTTGCATCCCACACTACATGGGTCTGAGCACTTGGCGCGAAATAAAATCACGTTCAATCTTGTTTTTGTTGTTGCTAGCGTCGATTTTTGTTTCTTTGCCCACGGGCGTTATTATTCACGCGAATTTTGCGCAAACACACACATACATACACATGTGTTTAAGCACTTGTGCTCTGTTTTGTAGTCTAATACACCTACGTGCCTATTAATATGTACGCAAGTGAGTAACTGTTTGATCGCATGAACTGCCGCTGTTTATTTTTATTATTGTACGGCGCATTGATTGGCCGAGTTCAATGGCTCTCTGCTCAGCAGTTGACATGTTCTGTGCAAAAATTCGCAAATAAACAAAATAAAATTATTTTACCGTTGCACAGGAAGTAATTTTACAGACAGCAACTTTGTAATCGGCGGCTTGCCTGTCGTCGAATCACATCTATCATTGGCGGTCATCAATTGTAATTTTGCTATTTTGCATGACGTCGCATGAGTAACCGGTTTTAAATATTTAGAATATATAATATAAGTGCATGAAGAGTTGATGAGAAGTTTTTAACTGCTGGGAATAATTGTGTGTAGCAAAAAAAAAAAAAACCGTTAATACCCTTCACAAATACAAAAGATTACACCGATTCCGGCAAAGATTAGTTTATATTGGCCGACTATCACGTCATACATAGACCTACTAGTCCTTAGTAATGGCAGATGGTCGTTTAAGTGTTTTCTGGAGATTCTTTGATTCGTTTGATTCTTCGTCCAGTCCTTTGAGCTACAAAGCACCTAGACACTTGAGTAACTTGAGTTGAGTTCTAGATAGTGCTGGACAAAGGCACAGAAGGTGTTACCACGTCTATCTTATGTATCGTTATTACTTATGCTCATTCTGCTGATATGTGATGCCAATATGTAGTGATCTGCCAAGATACCAATAGTTGTGCTGCAGTCCTTTCGATACCGTGTGAGTAAGATGCAAATGAGTTGTCCTAAAGGTCTCTTGCGGTGACCTTGGCGATCCAGCATATAATTACGGCATTCCATCTCGTCCTGAACCGCCTGTCAGCCCTTTCGTAAATTTCGTTGCATATCGTTCTTAGTATTACCGTTTTTCCTCTTCTTGTTCGATAGCAAAACAGTTGGCACTTCTGGCAATCTCATCAGCTGCTTCGTTTCCCGGAACTCCTTTCTGGCCTGGAACCCAGCGTAAACAGCCGCTTTCCGGCAACCGCTATATCTACTGCTTCCCTGCTTCTAAGGATATTCTCTGACGTAATGCAATGTGAGATTATTGCCTTATATATGCTACAGGGGTCCGATATGGTCCGATCTCGATATATTATACCTTTAAAGATAACTTACAAAAGTCAAACTGCCGCATTTGGGTCGAAAGAGAAGAAAAAAACGGTTTGGTGTGCTTTGTGGGCCTGTAGAATCATCGGTTCATATTTCTTCAAAAATTTAAATCTGTGAGAACGTAACTATCAATGGCCATGCCTGAAATAGAAGCTCGTGATCTCGGCGACATTTTGTTTCAACAAGACGACGGCACTTCCCACAAACCGCAACAAGAGCACTTTGGTGACCAAGATCGTGTGACATTAGACTTTTACCTGAGGGGATATGTAAAGACTTTGCGGACGATTCCACTTCTATTCAGGCCTTGAAGCAAAACATCACGCGTGTCATTCACCAGTTACTAGGCGAAATGCTTGAACGAGACAGCGAAAGTTGGATCCAACGGTTGGACCATCTGGAATGTTCTACTGTCAATACTATGAAGAGCTAATTTTAAAAGAATAAATGCCGAAGAATGTCCAAATAAGCATTCCCAATTAAATTTGAAGTTTCCATGTTTTTTTCTTTAAAAACTAGTCAACCATTCGATCAAATTCAACCCAGACTAACTTTATAAAACTCTTTTATGCTCAAGTGAAGTTTGATCTCTATAAGTTAAATAGTGACTAGCTTTTTATTTACGACGCGGTTTGGAAAAAATTTAACAAAGAGTTTCTTAAAATTTCGTGTTTTCAATGGAGTGCCGCTACTGACTCGTTGCGGAGTCTACCAATAGAAATTGATATCAGGAACTCTATTTCAACTCCAACTTCAGACTTCTTGACTATTGCAGTGTCTTCGGAGCCGAGGTTGCAGCAGTTACCTAGAAGTAGATCATTCACTCAGATAGCAAAGCGACGATACTAGCATTGAACTCACTTACAGCGCATTCAGGGTTGGTCAAGGGATGCTTAAGCTCGCTATCAATAACATCGAGTGTCTTTTGATAAGATTGGTATGGGCGAAATCACAGGAAATTGCAAAGCTGATGAAGTAGCAAGGAAAGGCATCCAAGGGCTGCTATCGGTAGAATGGGAGGGATCGGAGCTCCTGTATTCTATTGTGTTGTACAGCTAGATATCTGGGTTTCGCGGACTAGGGAAATGCTGGGACCGGGC
>JAPZAG010003214.1:0-11867 GCA_027475135.1 Bactrocera correcta | reverse complement strand
CTATACGACCCGGAAACCAAATACCAAGGCTCACAATGGTTGTCTCCACGCGCCCCCCCCCGCCAGGAAAATGCTCGCATGAGCAAGTCAAAGGTGAAAACGATGACTATTGCCTTTTTTGATGGCGGTGGAATCGTCCACAAAGAATTCGTTCCACCGGGGAAAACTGTGAATCAAGTCCATTATTGTCAAGTACTCGAAAGATTGCGAAAATGAGTCAACAGGGTGCGCCCAGACATCGCTCGTAACTGGATCCTTCATCACGACAACGCGCCGTGCCACAGCGCCCTCAGCGTGTCCCAGTCTTTGGTCTCTAAAGGGAGCGCCGTGTTGCAACAGCCGCCTTATTTGCCCGACATGACCCCCCGTGACTTTGTTTTGTTTCCTAAAACAAAATCGGTGGTCAAAGGAACCCATTTTGAGTCGATTACGCACATCCAGGCGGCCGTGACGGGGGTACTAGCGGACATCCCAATCGAAGCGTTCCGGAAATGTTACGAAGCATGAAAAACGCGCTGGAATCGCTGTATAGCTGCCCAAGGAGACTACTTTGAAGGGGATGGCAGAGTTGTAGAAAAATTTTCAAATATACGATTTTTAGGGAACTAGTCTCATTACTTAATTGTCATGTCCCGTAATATTACAACGTTAGCTCGTACAACTATTCGACAATCTCACATTATGAAGATGACCGAGGGTTCCCTTTTACTGCTTTAAAAAATATTAAAAATTAGGCACCGCTATTCACTTCCAGTCCTGTCGAGATATGATAATATTCGAACACTGTAGCCTAATAAGGTTTTAAAGGGACGAAAGCAGTTGCGGCCTTACACCGTTGGGATATCTCCCCAACATACTTAGGCTGTAAAATGCCAAAGCAAGATTTTTAAAACATTTGAGAACCCACGCCATCCCATTTATCGTTATGCAGGATGTACTATTCGGAAAGTTTCTATAATAATATGATTGAATTTAAGAAAAGCGGTTACACTTACCATCTAAACATTTCGAACCATTTAATAATCGTAAAGTAATCTTCAATATCTCGCACCATCTCATATTCCGATAAAAGTCTATGCTATTAATACAAAAATATATCTACGAATAAAGTTGGGTGAGCATTTTATACTACCAAAAAGTGAATGACCGATTTTCAAAACTATTTTTTTTTTTTTTTTTAAACAAATATAAATGTTATCTTGCACAACAGATAGGCATTAAGAGGTTATATACAGATAGAAAGCCGAAAAAAAATTTATTTGGAAAGGAACTACAGCTGATTTCCAAGAACTTCAACAAACAGATTTCATGAAAGTAATGTTACATCTAGTAAAGCAAATTAAAGAAATAAGCAAAATAATGTTTTTCTTACAAAATGCCGAATTTAAAAAACAAAGCATAAATTTTTTACCAAAAATTTGGGCTTAAATCATTTATAAAAAAATATTTATCAGTGAGAAAAAATCTTCCTTTAATTAGTCGTTTCGAGTAATGTTGTTTACCGACTTTTAAAGCACTTTTTTGAGAAAAATGTGTTTAAAGTTTGGCCTTGTCCTCCCAAGCACTCTGAAACCCCTTTTCAAATTGACTTGTAACTACGAAAAATTCAACGGAACGATATGAAATTTTCTGTGGGCATTCTTATATATATATATATATATGTATACACATTAAGAAAATAAAATAAATTAAATCGATTTTTTCAAAATTCTAACTGCATGTAACCCTTTAAGAAAACCAGGTTAACCAGCCGTACAAACCATATAACTACTATATTCGGTATTAAAACGAAGCAAAGTTGGTCATTAACTTCTCGTAGCCGCAAATATACGAACATGTATACTATCAATATCTCGATATTCATCCCAAGATATTCTGAAAGTCTCCGAAAGGAACTTTTTTATGGTTTTGATTAAAAAGGTGTTTTCGAAATTTCTCCAGTGCTATTTTTTATCATTATCAATTCATCAATGAGTACGTAAATATTATATAAGTTCTACTAAAATTTTAAAAGAAAAGAAAATGAATTTGAAAAGCTTTATAAATAATATTATCACACAAGATTCAAACTAACAAAATTTTTATTTTTTTCCTGTATTATTTTGAAGCTATTTGTATGTGGTATTTTTAGTAATAATTTAAGTTAACTTCAGTTTTTGTTGATATTTTGCAATTAATATCTAGTTTTTAAGTTTTAAAAATACAAGAAAAAAAAATTTTTTTCAATTTTGTTCTTCATATTTTTCACAATAGTACAACTGATCAAAAGATCAAAAGTATGCCAAAACAACTTGGTGGTCTTGAAGATATGTGGTATACCAGTTTAACATGTTGGCTGCCAGTGTATCATCAATAAGCACGTCAAAAAATACCACCAGGTGCCAATGTATGACCGGTGACCAAAGCGCTACATGAATTTTTGCTTGGCACCTGGCAATAAATTTTTATGATGATCACCGGTGATACTCTGTCAGTCAACATGTTAATGTAACTGTTGCACGTAATGTTTTAGAAAATAGAGCTTAAGCGGCCAGAAAAATGGCGAATCGAAGACAGATCATGTCCCATAAACATAACTGGACTTAAATTCTTTTTACATGTTGCCACAGAAATCTCGCCAGTTTACAAATATTTACATTTTTATAAATGTAATGGGTTACAATGAACTCAGTCTTCCTTTAACTGCCTTGAAACATTTAATAAAAGTATATTATAATTTATAAAAAAGTACATTATAGTTTATAAAAATCACCTTATTTTATAGTAAAAAAGTAGATTTGGGTTTATGTTGTGTCAATCACTGTAAATTGTTTATAAATTATGAAGGCGACAGTTTGAAGCTATCGAGGCATAATAAATTCTATACTCACTTTACTACATATATTAAAATACAGGTTTAATGATTTATATGTTAAACTTAAAAATAAAATTATATATTATAAATCATTTATAAATCATATTAACTTATTTAAATTACTATATTAAGCAAATTTGTTGTATTTGACAAACATCAAACCTCATTCCTTTTCATTATTTAACTTTAAAATTTTACGAGATTTTTAAATTTTGATTTTACAAATTTAATAAGACAATTTGTACTTCCTAATTAGCTTAAATTAATTGTATTGGTAGTCAAGTATTTTTAGATTAATTCTTAATTGCAAGCCACCTTCAGTAAACCACATACAGCTGCAACAAATATTCGCAAGCATTGGCCCAAATGTCAACAGTTAGCTGTTAGCAGTCATCTGTCAGCAGTCAGCTACCAACAAACAACTGTCAACAGTCAGCTGCAAGCTGCCAGCAGTCATCTGTGAGCAGTCAACTACCAAAAGAAAAACAATACCTTGCCGCAAAATGTCAAATATTTCCATAACAGCTGAAAGCGTTGTGTTCTAAGTACATACTTAGTCATCCAAATCCGTGCAGAATATAATCAAAAAATGAGCTTTTACGGCAACTACAATTGGTGCAAATTACTAGAAAATAAGTCGAGAGATTGTAGGCATATAATAGCGATCAGAGCGCAAGTAATATGAGAGCGGCTTCAACAAAAAGTCGCGGTAAATTAATTGGGCAAAAAAGGGTAACAGAAAAAAATCAAATTATTATATATATAATAACTGTGACAACTAAGTTTTAATTAAAACACTAAATGTATATTAAAGTATACAAATGAAATAGTACGTAAATTGTTGTGTGTGTATTAAAAGTCTAAAACTCAACAAAACGGGAAATGTCAGTTTTGAATTGAAATTACTTTTTAACGCTTTCTTCAGGCAAATCATTTATCTCATGCATTGCATTTTCATTGCTATAAGTAATTTTAAATAATTTTAGATAAATCAAATGTTATAGAATATTTACATATTTTTTATTAATTTATTAAATAAGCAGCACAAGAGAAAACTAAATATTTTAGGTATGTCTAATTTGGCTTTAATTAATTTGTATGCAACCTGCTGAATTTTCATATAATACTTTGTAAGCAAACATATTTTGATATTTAGCCAAATAAGTTCGTTAAAAACTTTATGTATTATGATTTTATATGATGATATGATGAAGGCAATAAATGTATGAAAAAAAAATTGTGTGGTTGTTTACTTTATTTTATTTTGGTGTAAATGGTAAGTAAGAAGTTAATAAAAAATATCTCGAACAATTATGACGGAAGGAGTTTCAAAAACAACCACTGTGCGACACGGAATCCGCTTCCGCCATTCGCTATAAAATGTCTATCATACAGCCTCACTTACTACCAGGCACCCATAACAGCACTGTAGGTAGCTCAAATCTGTTAAAATTTTCTACAACAATACTCATTACAAGCCACCAACAACCAACAACAGCCACTTGTTTCAGTTGTCAAATTGTTCCTAAAACAATAGTTGAATAAAATGTATACTCGGTATATTGGGAAGCACGCACCACGTCCAGTTAATTAAAACATTCAGTTTATTTTGTATACTTTGGGTTTTTTTAACAACTTTATTTAAATTTAATTTTATTGGTTTTATTACACAAATATTCTTAAATATGATATCGACAGGCGAGGCGACGATAGTTAAATTTCCCGGGGAACGATTTGTCACTGCTGGCGATCGAGTGCACCCGGATCGTCGTTGAATTCAGTAATTGGAGCAAAGTAGCGACGCGGCGGAGTCCAAAAAAAATTGAAGATCCAATTGTATGTGTTGAACGAATTGCTTAGGACCAATTGTTTAGAACAACCCGTGTAAACGAAAATGAATTCTGCTAACAGCGCAGTATAGAGCGGTATATATAAAAAGCGAAGGTAATGTTTACGCGGCGCAGTGGGAAATCGAATTGTATCCGTTTTCCCCGTTGTCTATCCTTTTTGATTAGTGGGTAAGAGCACAGGTGTGGTGAGTTGCTTTGAAGGGTCATCAGCTGTGATGAATTGTGCTGTTGCATTAGGATGCGCCAGTTTTTCCGTGTAGAGGGGGTGGATGCTTAACTCATTTAAACATCCGGGGCCCCCTAGGCGAATCTTTTGCCTAGTTTTACACGAATATGTTGTTGTCGATATTTTGCGGTACTGCTGGTGGAGTAGCCGAGGCGCAAAATATATTCTGACAGCCGAAATATTTGATGATAGAGTTGTAATATACTTACATTTATTCGGGTGTGCAGAGAATGGATTTTGATTTAAAAGAAGCAACTTTATTTTGTGTGTTTATTTGATTTTGTTTTTTTGGGGAGTCATTATTACGGTTTACAAGTGTATGAGTTGTTTTGCTTTTATTTATTTCATTGGTGGTTATTTAAAATTTATTATTTATCGGTTTGGCATCCCGGGTTGCTTAGTATTTGCTTTTCTGTATTATCGGCAATTGTTTGCATTTAATTTATTCTTGGCTTATGAAGGGTAGTAACTCCACGCCTGGCTCAGATATGGTCAGAATGAGTACTCCCTAGCCCTGGAGTTAGGGCTGTGCCAATAGAGGGATCTTGCGAGAGAATGGCCAGTAATTGCGAACGGCTTCATTAGAAATATAATTTTTTAAGTGGGATGTTCATGCTTTACAACAGATTCTCACCAACTACCCTTATGAGGAGCGCTTATGTAGGGGCGATAAGAGCGATATCTGCTTTTGTTATTTATTTATTTATTTATTTATTTTTTCCTGTGTGTGTCGATTTTTTTTTTTTTTTTAGTTTTACTTTTGGAGACACTTTTGGAGTTTAGTAGCCCGCCACCGCTCTAGGATTTTTTTATTGTTCATCATTGGCGAAAGCCATCCTGCGGGGTCGAAAAGTAACATATATTTGAGTTTTTAATATTATTAGACCGAAATCTTACTTTGTTTTTTCTACCAATATATGAGGTATTGGAATATTGTGGCTCTAGTGGTAGTCGTATGACGTACCGGCCATTATTTGATCGAGTAGTTGTAGCTTTAGAGAAGTCTTCACAATACTGATCTTCTAGAGTTTGAAATTTCCTTAATTGTGAATTAAGGTATTTATTTGCATTGTACTCAACTTGAGTTGGTATGGTTGTAACTAGTTCGGTAACTAGTCCACTTTGTGTTTCGCTGAGCAGCGTTTGAAATTTTTGTGCCTTTGAGCAGCATGGTGTCTCTTGGCAATTTTTAGAATTGTAGGTTTCGGGATTTGCTTTTGCAATTGAACCCGTGGTTATTTTTGCATATGCGCTTCTTTGAGGTGAGGTGGGATATGTGCTGTAATGAAGCATTGTATGATGTCTTTTATGACAATATAAGCTTTTAAAATTTGCTTTTGCAATTTGTATATGTATGCGCATGTGACAGGCAATTTGTGCAAAGTCTTTTTGACCTGACAAAATTATTTCGTTCTTTAACTTTTAAGTTTTTAAACTTCTTGCAAGATATAAGTTTATGCCCTCTGGTGCATAGTTCGCATGACGTATGTTTTCTCTGTTCGGATGTGAACGATTGTATTTTTTTAAAAAATTCTATTTGATTTGTCTTTGCTTCTAGCTTGGGGTCTATTGAAGCTTCTATTTTGGTCGTGTTTACTGTTCTTATTTCTGACTAGTTTTTCTTCTAACCTTTCCGCAATTTCATATTGTGTGGTGAGAAAATCTTTCATTTGTTGCCACGTTGGGCACTTTTTTCGTGATGAGAGCGATTGCTCCCATAGAAGTAACGACTTTTCTGGTAATGCAGCGGTGCAAATGTTTACCAGAATTGGGTCCCAGCTGTGTGTGGGAATATTTAGTGTCGATAGAATCGACAAACAATTTGAAACAGTGGATTCTAGTTTGATGAATTCTACACTTGTTCCTTTCTTAATTTTTGGCAAGTTCATTAGTGTCGTTACTTGTTTATCGACCAGTATTCTTTCATTTTCAAAACTAGCTTTTAGAGCTTCCCAAGCCAAATTGAAATTGTCGTCATTTAGTGCGAACTGTTTAACTATTTCGCCTGCTTGACCTTTTGTTTTGTATCGGAGGTGATACAGTTTTTGCGCCTTTGATAGTTGTGGATGGTTGATGTAAACGGCTGTGAACATGTCCCGGAAGGACGGCCATTCTTCATAACCTCCGTAAAACGTTTCTGTATCACATGCAGGCACCTCGAGTTGGATGCCTGAACTTGCCTCTTGATTGTCTATTTGTGGCAGCTCTACTCTACTGTGGAGAGTAGGTGCAATTGCTTTAATGAGCTTTAATTGATCGGAGATCATAGCTTTCGTTTCTTCATATTGGTCCAAGCAGTTTTCATATATTGTGTAAGCCGAGGATTTGAAATCGTGTGTATCTGAATCGTCAGAATCTAGAATGGCGTCATAAGCCGCTTGGAAGCGAGTCCAAAAATTTGTAAGATTTTGTTTTTTGATTTCTAATAACGATTCAGAGTTTTCGTGAATCGGTGAAGCGGCAAATCTAGTGCAGTATCTTAATAAACTGTCACTTTGGGAACTGAATTTAACAACCTGTTTTGAGCGTGTAGCTCCTGCAGGTGTATTTTGATTTTTTGCGTTATTAACCATTTTGGTTTTATTTAAAATTTTTATCTGTAAATAATTAATTTTTTTTTTTTCCAGTGGAACTGATTTGAATAAGGAAATTAAATTAAATTGATTTTCAGTTTAGGTTGCTAACAAACGAACGAAGATGTTATTTCGCGTTAATATTACCGTTTCTGTTTATTTGCAAAATAATATTATTTATTTATTTTATTTTAGTTTTAAGTTTGCAAATATCCGCACTTTTAATTTATAAAAACCTTTTTCGTCCTTATGTTAGTATTTAGGTACACCCTAATACTTGGACTTGTATGTGTGTATGTATGTGCTTATTAAGGTACTTATGTTTTGTGCGATTGAGAGCTCGCTGAGGAGATCAATGCGCTATTTACATAAGTACGCAGGAATTGTTTGTGTGTTTATGATTATGCGATTGAGAGCTCGTTAAAGAGATCAACTCGCTTTTTGTATACAATCCTGCTTGTTTTTGTTTGTCAAAGAACAAGAGGTATTGAAAGATAATTGCCAATGTGGACTTAGAATATGTGAATATGTGCGTGCACAATTTTTGTTTAACTCCGTTTTTTTTGTTTTTTGTACTTTTAAATATCCATATAGATTATGCACTTATGTATATTTGTATTGCGTTATGTATTTATGAACATATATAGAGAATATATATATATATTGAGAAATATGTTTGCATATATGGATATTTGCTTTCGTATTTTCTCGTTTGTTTTTATTTTATTTTAGATGTTAATGCTGAATTTTATTTCTTTTGGTAATATGTATGTGTATTTGAATACACGAACGTAAGCTAGTACATAGGCATCGAAAATTTTAATATTTGTATTTATGTACTATATGTATGCATATGCGTATATAAGTATATTGTACTGAACAGTTTTCGGGTTTCCCGGTAAATTAAACCCAAAAATTAGCACCGTTTGATAACCGCCTTAAATTGTCAAATGGAATTTGTCATAGGTTTTATATTCATATATATATGTATGTATATATACGTATGTGCATGTAATATATTAAAGGACTTGATACGCTCACTTTGTATTTTGGTATGATATGGTTTGCTGGGTACATGTACATGTGTTGCGCTAATGCGTTTTGTTCCTCTTCCTTTGCTCCAGCTGGCTGCCTCCTTCTGCTGTTGTTTTGTTGTGTGTATGTATATTTGTTGTAATGTTCGCGCCCGTTTGTTTCGTTTTTTTTTTATGCTTTGTTGTTTTAATGTTTAGGCGTTTTAAAGATTTCGCGCCCGATTTATGTTTTGTTTTTAAGTTTCGCGCGTTTACTTATTCTTTTTTTGTTTGCTTTTAGGTTCCGCGCCCGAATACTGTTTGTTTTTGTTTGTATAAAACTTTTAACATATGACTTTGGTTTTGTGTACATCTATATGTAAATATGAACACAGCGCACTCCTAGTTTTTCATATGTGACTATTTATGTTTTTGTATTACAGCTGTTTTTGTGTTTTCTTTTTGTTTCTGTTTTTATTTGCTCACCACACTAGCATATGTATGTACTCATATATTAATTATGTTTTTTATATTTGTACTGTTTTGAATATTTTGCTTTTATAACTTTAAGTTTTTCCACCGTAGTTTTGCTTTTGTAATGTTTTGAAACTGTGTAATATTTTTCTGCTACCAATAGCACTTGACATGAAGTAAGTAACTGAAATACATATATTTTAGTCGAATTTAAATCAAATTCATATTTATTTATTTTAGAACGGATGATTCTATTTAATTGTCAGCAACTGTATGTGTATGGATATATGTATGCATATATTTTTTTTTTTGGCGAGTCACCACACTTTATTTTTTCCTTTTGTTTTGCTCCACTGCACTTTTATGTTTCTTGTCTGTTTTGTATATGTATATTACGTATGTATGTTTGTAAATTTATTACTAATTAGTTTTGTCACTTCACCGTGCTATTTTCTTTTCACAATTTTTTGCTGCTAATCTATAGTGCCTTTCTTTAAGGCTCGAAGGACCATGAATAAAATGTATACTCGGTATATTGGGAAGCACGCACCACGTCCAGTTAATTAAAACATTCAGTTTATTTTGTATACATTGGTTTTTTAACAACTTTATTTAAATTTAATTTTATTGGTTTTATTACACAAATATTCTTAAATATGATATCGACAGGCGAGGCGACGATAGTTCAATTCCGGGAACGATTTGTCACTGCTGGCGATCGAGTGCACCCGGATCGTCGTTGAATTCAGTAATTGGAGCAAAGTAGCGACGCGGCGGAGTCCAACAAAAATTGAAGATCCAATTGTATGTGTTGAACGAATTGCTTAGGACCAATTGTTTAGAACAACCCGTGTAAACGAAAATGAATTCTGCTAACAGCGCAGTATAGAGCGGTATATATAAAAAGCGAAGGTAATGTTTACGCGGCGCAGTGGGAAATCGAATTGTATCCGCTTTCCCGTTGTCTATCCTTTTTGATTAGTGGGTAAGAGCACAGGTGTGGTGAGTTGCTTTGAAGGGTCATCAGCTGTGATGAATTGTGCTGTTGCATTAGGATGCGCCAGTTTTTCCGTGTAGAGGGGGTGGATGCTTAACTCATTTAAACAATAGTATCAAATTTCGAATTTCGTAGTCGATTTTGCTAACTCTCTCTCTCTCTATTCCCCTTGTCTGTTATGATCGCCTGATGCGTTGCGGCCATCTTTTAGAAAAATGTATGGACATCGAAGCGACCGACTGTCATGGCGGACAGGGGCTCCGAAAAATCTATGCTTGTTTAACATAACTTTTCACCAAGTGAACATAAAAAGCAACAGGTGCTTTGTCTTTAGTAAACTGCCTTTGTTTTACCAATAAAAATTAGTTCCAAATCTCAAATCGTAACTAGGAATTTAAAGCTAAATATTTTTTTTATAGAACCATAGCATTCAATTTTGTTAGCTGTGGTTTTTGATGATCTCCTGGTAATTGTCACACTGGGTACACAGTTCTAGACGCGTCAATCATTCGTTCTTTTTTGGAGAAGCTTCTCCACCTGGTCTTTCCAACGAAGTTCAATTTCTATAATATAAGCCTCGAAAAAGTCTCACTTACCAATTGCTCATAACAGCATAGTAGGTGTCGCAAAATAATATATTAAAATTGCCATCAACAACGACCGTTGGTTTCAGATTTCTTTCGTTCCCAAAAACAATAATAAATTTAAAATGTTCGAATTTCGACTTCAAATTTGCAATTTCCCAGTTCCACTCTTTGTGTCTCTCTTATGATCGCCTGGTAAATTGTGCAGAACTTTTAAGGAAATAATGCAGACTTATCGAATAGAGGCGTTACAACCAAATTAATTTGCTATGAAATTTCAACAAGTTACAAACTAAAGCAGCATCATTTGTTACCAGGCGTACAAAACAGCTCAAAAGGTGATTCGAACACATTGAAATTACTAGTTGTCATTTTCTGAATTAAATTTAAAGGAACAAACATTTGTTCCGATCTTCAAATTTGTTCCTAAACGACACTTCGTTCCGATTTAAAATTGGTTCCTAAACAACACTATGCAAAGCATTTATTTTGTTATAAACTTAAACTTTTATTAGCTACTCCCTTTTATGATTCCCTGGTTTATACATACATATAATTTAAACAAGGCAGCTAGCATCGCTTACCACCAGGCATGCATAACAGCACAGCAGGTGTTTCGAGTATAAAAAAATCTTTCGAGTTTATAACTATGGAGCAACATAACAACAGGCATTAGCTCCAATTTTCACATCATTCCTATGATATAAAGCATTAAATAGATCATAAATATGTTGTTGTTGTGGATTTAAAATAATTTTCTTTACTGTGATCCTTTTATGATCGCTTGATATATGTATAACAGTTAATGCTCAGATAACGTCTAGGGAAAGCAGCGATCATTTTTACTTTGCTTTAATATTTTTAAAGCTTCCTGGGGTAAATAAAGCTGATGGTTTTAAATAAAGGATAGTAATGAACCAGAAACTTATGAGGTCTCTTATGATAATAAAGTACACAAATAGCCCTGTTCAGAACCAGACGCAAAAAAATATACCTTATGTTCTATATGAATATGTCAAATATATTTTTATTATTAAAATTGTATTTAATTTTAATAACAATAATCATTTTACATAGTTGTATGGTTGTTACTAAAGAGCACATACAAATAAACAATTTACTCGTTCCTTTTTTTCTTCCTACACATAGCTTTGTCACGCCATCGCAACCGACGCAATCGCAGTGAGAGTGCATATATCAACACCGAAAAAAGTGCTGTTTCATCATATGTTTTGGACATCATTTTCTGCATTAACACACATTAGTTCCAAATGTTCCGATTGTTCCTAAAATAAC
>JAPZAG010003213.1:0-11872 GCA_027475135.1 Bactrocera correcta | reverse complement strand
ATAAATTATACCAGTTGCTAGTTCGTTCCACCAACATGTTTGAAACGAATATACTTTTCAACAACCTCTCTGTTTCTACATTTACTTTGTTCTTCCAGTCTATATAATTTATACCAGTTATTGTTCCATTCATTACTCCGACTAGTTAAAAAAGCATTAACAACTAATTTATTTTTCAAGAACTTCTCTGCTTTTCAATATCTACTTTATTATGCCAGTTTATACAAATTATACCAGTTTTTTGTTCGATTTGTTGGCTGGTGTAAAACACTAAAAATTACTATACTATACAAGAACATCTCTTTTTTCTATACCTACTTTGGTCTGCCAGTCTATATAATTTATACCAGTTATTGTTTGGTTTATTACTCCGACTATTTAAAAAAATTACTAAGAACTAATATCTCTTAAACATTTCAAGAACATTCTTCTTTCCAATATCAGCTTTTTTATGCCAGTCCAAATAGTTTATACCAGTTGTTTGTTCGATTCACTATTCTGACTGGCTAATAAAAATACTAGAAGTTAATGTAACTTTCAAGAACACCCTTTTTTCCCAAATATCAGTTTTGTTATGCTTGTCTATATAGTTTATACCAGTTCTGTGCTCGACTCACAACCCGGACTGGTTAAAAAAACACTAGTAACGAACAACCCTTGAACATTTTAAGAACATATATCAAGTCCACACACTACATTCTACAGATTTTTTCAAAGTGATGAAAAGAGAAATGGAAAAAGTATAGTTTTTACTGCTTGCGCAGAAATGTATGCTATAAATAATGCGCATACACAAGATTTTCATTTCAAACATTTAAAACAGTGTATGGAGGGCTTGTAACTTTTTATCAATTTCCTTGAGGGCATGCTTCTACCCATCTATATACTTACATCCCACTAATCTTGGCATGAAGGCAGGAAAGTCTTTGGGATAATTCTCCAATAAAAATAAATTGTGCGAAATGTTTTTCGTTAGCTTGGGTACATCATACGCCAGAGGCGGCTGGCCCGGTATGCGGTATGCGGGAAAGCAAATTGTAATCGACAGCAAAAGTAGCTAGTAAAAGTGCCATTGGAAACACAAATCAGCAAGAAGCAGCTGACTGAAGTGGCAGGCAGCGGACGCCAGCAGCAAATTGTAAGCGCAAATGTGGACCCCGGCCGAGTGGAGGCAAATCAAAAATTATGACAAACAAAAATCGTCCTCACTTCGGGCGGAAGTCAATAAATTTGCTGGTTTAATGGCGTCAACAAACGCACGCACACAAATATATACATATATCCGCCGCTCATACGTGCATATGAGTCACGTTATGTTTGTGTGTGTGTCCGTGAGAGAGGGTGTACACAAATGTTATTTTTAGGCGTGTTTACATGTGTTCGTGCTAAACTGCTGCCGGTTAGACATATATACATACAAACAGACATACATGCTTATAATGTATATTTGCGGATGCCTTGCTATGGGAAAACATGTCAAATCATGTTGACTGTTTATGGCTGCAGCCCAAAAGTATGCTTATCATTTTCGCTTTCATTCGTGTTGTTTTGGTTGTTTTGATGTTTGTGCACAAATGTTTTGTTGTAGGCAATAAAATATCGGATTAATAAAATTGGTAAATAATAAATACCATATTAAAGGACTTATTGAACTTTGAGTGATCATAGGAAAATGTTGTTTTTATTGTTTTCTTAATGCTATCTTTTATGGTTGCGCGATAAGGACAGCAGCACATATTTTTTTATGACGCACTTTAAAAGAAAATATGGATTTTTACTGGTGCTGATAAAACGTTATGTGTAGTCTTGTGCAACATTTCGGGAATTTTCGAAAACAAGTACCGTTTAAAAAACTGTTATGTGCCTAGTTGTGAGCACAAAAACAAATGTGTAGCGCTTAAATTGAGCAAATGAAGCATTAGTGCGATTAGTAATGGTGACGTCAATAAACAAGATAAAAAGAAACAAAAAATAAAAAAATTGCAAAAGATTTCTTAAAATTTCTTTCTCTAATAAATTATTCCGATTATTATTTCTGAACTTGACTAATAAGAAAATTGTAACAATTGACTGAATGTATCGATTAAAACGAATAAATATTGGTAGTCGAAAAAGTCTTTTCGTATTTTGTCAATAGATGTCGTTGTAGTCGTATATCTCCAGTGCTACCAGTCACTTTCCGGCAAAGACTTCGGTTCTCGGAGATATCAAGTCTCTAAATCATTCAGTTTATATTCAGATATGTATGTAAGTGTGTAAAGTTATGATATACAAATATAATTAAAAATATCCAAAAAATATCGCACTTAAGATGCTTTATATACTATTCTCCTTACTACTTTGAGCTAAAAATAGTAGGCCCTCTTAATTGTCGAAACCTAACTGTGAATGAGAGTCACTACCGCTCAGTGATAACCGAATAATTTTCACCCGATTTCGATGATATAAAATTGGACAATATGTGGTTCCAATCCACTCAGCGAAAACCATAATCGATTTATTGAAAACCAACTTTGGTAATCGAGTTATATCACGAAATGTCACAGTGAACTGGGCGCCTCAGTCGTTAGACTATTTCCTGTGCGGCTACATCAAGTCCAAGGTCTATGTCAACAAGCCAGTGACGATTGCTGAACTTCGTACGAATATCCGACGTGAAATTGCAGCAATATCGGGCGTTTTATGCTTGAAAACCGTAGCAAATTGGGTTCAGCGTCTGGACTTATACAAGCGTGCCGCAACCACAGTATTCGACTGACTTGGTATCATGGAATGTCGTTTTAGCGAAGCTATTCGTTAAAAGAGGATGGAATTATGGCCTGAAATCTCTTGGTTTTTCCACCACGATAATGCCCCGTCGCATACTTAACTGATTCACCGTATTCGCCTGATTTAGCTCTAAGCAACTTCTGGCTATTCAGCAAACTCAAACGATCGCTCCGGGGAAACCGCTTAGAGTCAATTGAAAACATTAAACCTGAAACGATATGCCCATAAAAGCCTAGGAAATTGTCTGTTTCCAGGATTGGAGAAAACGATGACTCAAGTGTATTGTGGCCAAGGGGCATTATATTGAGGGGACGACACAGATTTTGAATGAAATAATGAAGAATTTTAAATTTTTTGCTCATAGTGGTATACTACTGTACTTATTTGTATTTATTTTGGAAATTCTTTATTTATTCTTCCAAATCAATTTCATATCCTTCAAAGTAATCCCCTCCAGATGCAATGCACTTATGCCAACGGATTTTCCAATCTTCGAAACACTGGTTGTAGTCACTTTCTGGGATGGCCTTCAGTTCCGTCTTCGCTGCGGCATGAATCTCCTCTATCGTATAAAAACGGTGTCCCCGAAGCGGTCTTTTGAGCTTGGTGAACAACCAGAAGTCGCACGGCGCCAGATCAGGCAAATATGGTGGTTGCGGAACGATATGGGTTGTGTTTTTGGCGAAATGATCACGAATTACGAGGGCAGTATGGGATGGTGCATTATCGTGGTGTAAAAACCAAGAATTGTCTTTCCACAGTTCCGGCATTTTTAAGCGGATAGCAGACGACGCAAAGCGTTCAAATAATATTCCTTGTTGACTGTTTGCCCGGGTTGGAAGGAATTCATAATGCACAACACCACGATAATCGAAGAAAACAGTTAACATGACCTTGATTTTTGAGCGACTTTGGCGCGATTTTTTTGGTCTCGGCACGATATTCGCTCGATTGATCGGTTGTTTCGGGGTCGCAAGCATAGATCCAAGTCTCATCGCCAGTTATAATGCATTTCATGATACCCTGGTAGTCGGACAGCATCGTTTCACACACTTCAACGCGACGCTTTTTTTTCCAAAAAATTCAATATTTTCGGTGCCAGTCTAGATTTGACGCGCTTGAGGCGCAAAACATCCTTCAAAATGGTATTGGCTGAGCCTTTCGACCAACTTCATCAGCAAGGTCTCTAATTGTTAATCAACGGTTTTTCAACACCAAATCTTTGATTTGTTGAACGTGAGCTTCGTCGGTTGATGGTCGCCCTGGACGCTCTTCGTCTTCGACACGTTCACGGCCTGCTTGGAACTCACTATACCACTTGTAAACATTTTTTTTAGACATAGCCTCATCACCAAAGGCTTTCTGCACCATCCTCGACGTATCCGTCGCAGAAAATTGTTTCCATAAACAAAATTTAATGCAAATTCTTTGCTCAACAAATTTCGGCATCGCAAAAAATGAAAAACTCACTTTTAGCAGCTCACAAAACGACACGTATCTCAAACACTGATAAATATTTTGACATGAAATTTGACATAAATGTGACTGACAGTACTACCAACCTAAAAAAAAAATCAACAAATCCGTCGACGCCCGCAGTTTAAGTTCAAATTATTATTTTTTGGGCACAGTAGTATATGCACATATGTACGTACATATATAGTATATAGTAGGATATACATATGTTTGTATATAATATTCTAAAAACTTTAAAACCGCTTAGATATACATATATAATTGAAAAATTATACAATTATGCTAAGAATTAGGAACTGATAAAATAAAACATAAAAATTAACAAATCGGAAAACACAACAAGGCAACAAGCAACAAAATGTTAAGAGGACAAAAACGCAATTGTTGCGAGCAAACAAAGGAGTGCGCCCAGAACCACCCCCACACACATCCCCACACATAAACACACACGAGTGCTGATGTGAATGCGAAGTAATTGGCAATGGCAACACACCGTCAGCGAGCTATTATGGTAATGACTTCATTTTTGGAGTGTCCGCGGGGGTGATTTACGGCAAAACAGGCAAACAAACAAACAAAAGGTGCGACGCAAAGAAATAACAAGAAACAACAAGAAAAAAACATAAAACACACAACACAAACCAAAATCGGTATTTAAGAACACACATATAAACAACGTGCAACGTGCCGGTCAAGCCACATATACATAAGGCTACATGCCACATGCCACATGCTGCATGCAAAAGCCGCTTTTAACTTCCAATAGGATTTTGCGTGCTGATGAGCCTCATTTACGGGCAACTTTACTTACAGTTTGCGGCTGCTGCACTGACGCTGATGCTGCTGACGATGTGGCATGCTGCAGGAATACCAATGGACCGACAACACCACCGCCGGCAACACCACCACCGCCACCAGCGCCATTGTTTGCGGTCTTGTGCAGCAAAGATTTCGGCTGTTGCACAATGGGCGGCTTACCGTTGTCGAACTGGTAGTAGAGCACATCGGTGGCAGGTGTGGCGCCACCATAAAGCATAGCGCTCTCCACACCGCCCGCACCGCTGCTGCCGCCGAATGCCGACTTGTAAAGCGCTTGCTGCGGTGGTGGCGGATCGGCGGTTTGAGCGCCCGAAATGTGATAAGCTGACATTTGTGGATGCAACTCCGGGGACGCATGTTGCTGCTGCTGCTGCTGCTGCGGCTGTGGCTGCGCTTGCCCAGTGCCACGTAGAAAATCGGGCATTTGCGGCATTTTGTAGTTGTAGATGTAGGGACGCTCGTACTCGGCCGTGCCGCCGCCGGCGCCGTGATGTATGTAGGAGAGAAAGAGATCGGACTTGGCGGGATGGAGACGCGCATCGAAGCCACCTATGCCGGCGGTGTGTACGGGTGCCGGTGTGTGATAGTAGCTCGATGCGGGCATCTGACCAGTGAGTAGCTGCGTTTTGGTGATGGCCTGTCCGGAGAGTCGTCTTGTCGGCACGCCGATATCCGATTTGGCGTCGCGCTTCTTGATGTGCAAACCGGCGACCGACGACGGTCCTTGATAGTAGTAGGGCGCTGCAGGCGTATTCGGCCATTCCACAAAGCTATCCATGCGATTGGTGCTAGAACTTAAATTACTACCACAACCATAAGCATTATCAATAGCACCACAACCACCACCGTTAAGAACACCTGTAATATTACCGCTACTACCGTTACCACTACTGCCGTTATGACCGTTGCCGGCTGACGCACCAGTCGATTTGCCAAAAACATTATTCAAACTGAATTTGTATTGATTATTCTCGAATGTGGTGTAGTTCAGTAGACGATTGCCAACACCGCTGTTGTTGCTACCACTGCTGTTGTTGTTGTTACTGTTGTTTGCGCTTGAGTATGCGGCTTTTGAGGCGCATTTCTCATTAGCGTTAGTAAGGTTAGTGGCCGTATGATGGGCGGAAGCAAGGGACGTGGGACCGTGGGAGTTGGACGATGAGGTGTGTATGGGTGCCAACGATTTACCCATTTGATGGTTGGAGTTGGGGTTATTGTAAATGGGTTTCGTTTGTGATGGCTGTTGTTGTTGTTGTGGTTGGCGTTGTGCAAAGCATGAAGTTTGGCGTGGCGTAGCCTGTTGTTGTTGTTGGTGTTGCATTTGCTGATTACTCACAGTTTGTTGCATTAAGCTGTTGTAAGTGGATGTGCCACCGCCGCCGCCTCCGCCTCCTCCACCGCCGCCAATGGACTTGCGATGACTGCCGCTCGAGGCGCCCGAAGATTTATTGGTGCCATACCGTGTACTATCGCTAGATCTACATTTGAAGAAAAACAACAACAATATATGCAAAGAGTTGGCAACAGCACAACAAGTGAGACTTAGGCGGATGCGTATATATCGACATTTTTTTACTTATGTGAACATAAATATAAGTTGTTGGAGTACTTACCGTTCGGAGGAATAGGCGTAGTCTTGATCCGCACCGAGTCCGGAATCGGTGTGCTCGTGTGAAACACGCAACGCTGAATTCTCTAGTGGGCTGAGATTAGAGCCTGTCGGTGAGATGAAGTCGCCCATACTCATGCTGGACATCATTCTGTAAAAAGTTGGATTTTGGTTAGAGGTGTAAAGGGAAATTTTTGCACACTTTGGCAAAGCTGATGAGCAAAAACCCCCGAAAGAAAGAGAATAAGCTACCCCAAAGAAAATGTGTCAAATTATCAGGGACAAAAAGACGTTTTAAGTCGTTGTTAGAAGTTATTGACTTTGAGCCAAGATTCCCAGTTTGTGATCAAATCTAAAAGGTGAACTAACGAGTAGTAGTTAGGATATAATACTAAAACTTACCAATCTAAACAGGGTTAGATCTGAGAATATAGAGCTCTTGGCCGGATAAAATCCAGGCAAACTCCGGTAACGTAGAACCGTCTGTTGTGGGAATTTCTTAGCCACAAACATGTCAGCACACGGCAGTTCGGACTACGACAGAATGCCTCTTGATGTCTCCTACCAAACAACTGCTTATTGAGGCCCGCATGCTCTCAGTTAAAGAGCATAATGAATTCCTCTCCAAAGCAGTTTTTTCCGGAGTGCTTTCGCAGAAATCGCCTCTGCCGTCACCTGCTTGAAACGGAACCGTCTCCTAGATGCATAAAGTGGTCCTTCCTGAACAACGTCGACAAGATAAAACAATACGCCGACCAGACTTCGGACGCAACGAACTTCAGATAAGTGCATATCAAAGTGGAGCTAATAACACCTTCACCGACTGCCTCTCAATGAATGGCGTACTTGGAGTCAAACCAAAACCCGTTGAGGACGAAAAGCTCTAGTTGTCGCGAAAAACGAGAGTGACCCTTGCACAGCTTCGTTCAGGATATTGTAACAGATTAAAACCTTACTTATTCAGAATAGATCTTGACATATCAAACAAATGGCCAGCGGTAATGAGTCCGCGCATGACACTAACCCTCTTTTTCCATGCCCTACTAATCCTACTCATATGACATCCTTCTCTCTTTGGTCCGACTCCGTGGAAATAGCACATTTTCTGGGCCTACCGTTGGATGATGTCGTTGACAATTTATCTAATCCTTACCATCCTAATGGGGATTTTGTACACGTTATAACAACAAAAATAACATGACATGAAGACACAATCAATATAAAATTTGACATGCTCTGTTCATTTAAACTTCGTGTGCAAACCGAATAAAAATAAAAGTTTTGGTTGGATTGGTACATTTTTTTTTTTAGGTTCGTGCGAAGTTTGATCTTCATATATCAGGAAGTGTGTGTTTGGTAACCGCTTGCTTACGAAGCGAAGAATTTGTCTGGGAGTTTTTATATATTGGAACAATGCACTCATGGGGGGTTTTTCAGAAGTGCATTTTTAGTTTTGAAAGCAGAAAAAAGTTAAAGTGCTTTCCACTTCAACTTTTCCAGATTGTCTTTCTTATAGTTTTGTCTATACTATTTACCTTACTAAGCCGCTATTCCGTTCACATTCTCTTGACGATATTGTGCTGGCAGAGCGTATAGATCCGTTTCGGCCACTCGTATTATCAGTCACATTCGAACTTTGGAAATACAATCTGTGAAGAAGGTAGCGACAAATTTTATTGAAATCAAAATAGGTAGAAAATAACAAATAACATTGAACTACATACATATAGACAAGAGGAATAACTTTGCTTAACGGCTTATTAAGTTAAAGGTGTTTTTAAAACTAAAAAAACAAAAAAAGGAACTTAAAGTCCCTCACCTAACACTATACTTTCTATGCCACGCTAATTAACAAGAGTTTAGTAGTTTCTGTACGAATATCGTAAATGAGCTCCAGTCATCTAATAAATAACAAGAAAATCGTCAATTTTCACGTAAAATAAAACTTCTATGTCTGCTTTGATCTATCTTGTGCAACGATTGAAGTTTAATCCGATTCATTTGTTTAACTTTACACTAACGTAAAGTGTACTTTAAAAATCATAGGATTAGATCACAGTAATCCGTGGGCTGCCATTTACATATTGAGATGTGGACACTCGAGAATTTCCATTTGGCAACTCATAACTTTTTCGCAGAGTTTAATATTTTTGAAATCATATAAACTCAGAACGTTTTGACTTACGAGCGCTATTTGCGAGGTTTACTGTAACTTAAAATGTTCATCTCAACCAAAAAATGGAACTAGAATGCGAACATTTTGGCGCGCTTGTTTTTTAAAACTTTCGATATGGATATCCTCAGCAACAGTGTAACTATGAACTTAAGTCAATTTTTAGCGATGAAATTCCATCATTCCAGTGTTTATCGATGGTGATCAAAACGATAAATGATAATGCAAAATCGTCATGGAACTTATCATGAGATTGAGACAACTGTAGACTTGATTGAGATTAGCATACAACCAATATTGTATGAACATTTAATTGTAAAAATAAATTGTTCACGTGGGATCTCATACAATTTGGCAATCACTCTAAAAAGGCTCGTGTTGACTCATCGTGAGAAATGTTAAAAAATAGCACATCGGTGCCTCGAAACACGTCTATGAAATCGTGACAGGTGGAAAATCGTGGATTTATATACATACATGAACACAAAAGTAAGCAGCAGTCGAGTGTTTCGAGATCCAACAAAACTTGTTCCCTCGCGAGTTACTTCGAAACAACTGGTTGCCTATTTTTTTTTTGGAAAAACTGGACCTTTCGCAACTGTACTACTAGTACAACGCAGAACAGTAAATTCGATTTAAACACAACTATTTTTCTGGAAGTTTTTTTTAAAAAAATGGGGAAAAACCACCAGAGACGGATCATTTTCATCACGACAATCGAGCTCTCAACATCGAGCAACTGTTTGAGTACTCAGAAATCAATTTGATGAGTCATCCCCGTGCAGAATTCCCAACGTAAAAGGTAAATTATATTGAACGTTTTTGGGCACCTGAAGAGACGGTTATGCTTTAAAAAGCATGTTTTGGAGAACCCCAAACAGAGGGGCAAAAATTCTTAATGAAAAACTTTGAAAAACAATAAAGCGATTTGCGAGATTAATATTTTTTTTGTTCTCTAATTCCAAAATGATCTCAAAATGTTTCCTGCAAGCCTTTCCAGCGATTACAAAAAAGAATTTATAACACCCTACAATTTTTTTTTTATCTAGTTTCTGTATATTTTTACGTATCAACAAGGACGGAAATTCTTAAGCCAAAAGTGAAATTTTTTCCGAAATTTTCGATATTCGATTGCGGCCGTATTTCGCGATCGAACAAGTTTCTTAAATTTCATTCCGAATCCAGCAATGTGATCGGTTATCGGTATACAGTGGGATCAATGCATTTTTTATGTATTTCTTGCGTGCGTTCATGATCCCACACAGTATTTTTAGAGCCTTCAATAAAGTGAAAAATTAATTGTTTACGGCAACCTTATGCTGGAACATAATTATTTTGATCTAAAGGACAGTAATTTTAAGCAAGAAACCTAATATCCCTAAAATACACTGAGACAATGAATATTGGTTTGCACTTAAAGTTATTGTTCCTACATCTTCATATACTATATTTAGTACGCGTACATTTTATGCGTTATTAAGTTGTTATAAAAAAATTTAAATTTTCTTAAAATTAAACACAATTTTCATTGAACAGCTCACCTGATACGATCATTGTTGAGATTTGGTTGACCGGATTCACATTTTCTAAGAAAATTAATTTATTAAAATCAGCACTAAGTAGCAAAGTATTAACCCTAACCTAAGAGCTAACCTAAACTAAATCCGTTGAGGTTAATAGTATATTTTTAGAAACCTAATTTTTAATTGAAGTTGTTCCTTATTTCATTTCTTCGTGATTGAATAGTTGCGCTAATAGCTACCAGTTAGCTATCTGTTAGCTACCAGTTATGTACTAGTTAATCAACTTTAAAATTCGCTGTGGAAGAAGTTGCTGTTTTTAAAAGTGACACTGGAAAAATGTTCACAATTCGCGCTTGCAAATTTAGCTTCATCAATATTTGTGTCTTTCTGAGCTTGACTTTTGTATATGTATACTCTAAGCAACGAGAATTCAAGATACTTCAGGAATCTAACTGATAAATAATAACTTAAACTGAAGATAAAAACTACAATTTGTACTAATTGTAATGAAATTTGAAAATATTACTCAGGTTGGTTTCAACAAACTACACATTTTCGGATTTTCTAAGGTGCTAAGGGGATTTTGCTACTATAAAGGTCCAGAAACAGTATTGCATAATTTTAATTTCGTAAAACTTACCCTCTAATGCGATCCACACGATTTTTGCCTTGTCCGCTCGTTGAACCGCTACCGTTTGTTATCGTATTACCCGAACCAGTGCTCTTGCCGCCCACGCTACCCTTGCTGCCGCTCTTGTGGATCTTCATATTCATTGTGGAACGTTTCGAATTTGTCTCCACCACCGTGTAGGGTATTTCGCGTAGCTGATCCTCAGTCATGCCAGCGGTATCGACTAGACCGAATTGCAAATGTTTCGCCAGTTCACTAGACCAAATGCGATTGCGCGAATCGGAGGGAGATCTGCCGAATGATGTATAGAAATAATAAAAAAAGAAAAAAATAGTAAAAATTATTACATATTTAAACTAATTCTCCACTGTATGCGCTCGATACTCACTTGTTCTTGCGATGTCGCCGTGATTTGTGATGCGAATGTGTATCCGAATGACTATCATTGCTGTGCATGCTGCGCGCCACCACACTACTCTTCGAGACGGACGCCTGCTGTACGGAACTTTGACCCATACTAGCCTCTGCCTGACGACGTTGCACTTCGCGCCACTGTAATGTGGAATCTATTAACTCCGCCGAACCGCTGCGCACCGATGACGAACGGTGGCCCGAATAACTGCGACCGCGCGTACTCTCATGCTCCGAACCGGCAGAGTCGCGACGGTGACGCGAACGACGACGCTTGCGATGATGCGAACGACCTGAACGGCCAGATCCACGCGATAATTCACTCTCATTATCGGAGGTACGCCGATGGCGATGCTTATGTCTGCTCATGAAAAGAGCAAAGGTAAGAGAGAGAGAGAAGACAAAAAGAAAAAAACAACATTGAATTTAAAATATACCAGCAAGATCAAGGGTTAGCCATA
>JAPZAG010003212.1:0-11897 GCA_027475135.1 Bactrocera correcta | reverse complement strand
AATATGTATTAAGGAGCATAAATTACAACAGGTTATGGGTCCACGCCTAATGAACAATAAATAAGAAAATTAAATTTTATTGTGAAATAGCATATTTCAATTTCTGGTGAAATTCATTTTTCAAAGAAGCGGGTCGTGTACTACGCATTAGTTTGAAAGCCTGTGTTTGTGTATGAAATACAATGGACAAGGCAAAGCGAAACATTAAACCTTTCGATGGCGAGAAATACGCGATATAGAAGTTTAGGATTAGGGCTCTATTGGCTGAACTGGATATTCTTAAAGTAATTGATAATAGTGCACCTCATGAGGCAGACGAGTAATGGAAGAAAGACGGAGCGTTGTGCGAAAAGTACGCTAATAGCATATTTAAGTGATGCTTTTCTTAACCCATTAATGACAACGTATGATGTATCATACGCAAAAAGAGCTTTTTTTAAAAATTCGTCAAAAATCCGAAATGCAATAAAAGCTTTCTATATTTGCAGTGTGAGCGAGATAAAAGTATTGTTGCATTAGAAAAGCTTTTTAATTGTCGCTTAAAGCTCATTTGTTTACAATTCTCGCGCCAATTTACGTAGCATTTTTCGGAAAAGTGAATAATGACTCGAAGGTGAGGTTTATATTTTTATAAATAGTAAGCGAGGAATTTGTATAACTTTAAATGTGCATAAACTTAAAGCTAAAACCCTAAGCTATCAAATGAATATAAAGTGCAGTGAAAAATTGAGCTCCGAAAGTGTTTTAACTATTTGTAAACTATTGTGTATGTTTTATCATACGTAAACGCTAGCCCAGTTTTTGCTATATGAAAATTCATTCCTAATATCTCCTTGTAGACAAGCAACAACTGAGGAGATAGTTGGATGGCTCCAAGATTTAAATGAAGACGATGATGCAGAGATTATAGAAAACATCAATAATGCCAATTTTATTGATGTGACTTTGCTCCCCCCCGAAGAACAGGAGTTATCCGATTGCGATGACGCAGATGAAGACGATGAAGGTACACTGGGTGATTTGGGTCGTGGAGTTCTTAAAAGGGCATGTGAAATAAGAATTGATAACTCAGAAGTGGAGGAGCAACAGTTTCTAAATGAAGCGAGCAGTTCACTAGCCCCACGTTCAAGGAATTCAACTCAAAGGAAAACTAAAAAAAAGAAGATTTGCCGAAAATGGTCCAAGATAGTACTAAAAGCAAGTGAATGTTCTATCACAGCAATACGCGAGCATACTCCGGACATTGTAGCAGATATTTTGAAAAATGATTTAAGTCCAATACAACTTTTTAAAAGAATTTTTGATAGCGAATTTATGGAATGTATACAATCAGAGACTGTTAAGTACGCCATAAACAAAGGAGATGAAGCTTTCACCGTAAATCTTGAGGAGTTATACACATATTTCGGCATCCTTATACTAAGTGGATACAACAAGGTGACTAACCTGAACCACAAATTCACTTGCTTACTTGTTACGAGTAAATTAAACATTTTTATTTTAAGGTTCCAGCTACTCGCATGTACTGGGAGACAGAAAGTGATGTGTACAATCATTTAGTGGCAGGTTCAATGGCGAGGAATAAATTTGAAAAAATACATCGCTACCTTCATTTCAATGATAATACACAAATTGATTCGAATAATAAGGCTTTCAAAGTTCAGCCTGTTCTTGATCATTTAAATACAAAGTTTAAAGAGCTTGGAAAACCCTTTGGAACTTCATTTTCTGTAGACGAATCGATGGAGCCGTATTTTGGTAAGCATTCTTTCAAGCAGTTTATACGAGGAAAACCAATTCGCTATGGATACAAAATTTGGTGTATGACTACTTCAGAAGGATATTTATTAAACTTCGATTTGTACACCGGAAAAGGCATGATTCGATCTAATGAGCCCTTAGGTTTATCTGTCACAAAAAGTTTATGTTATGACATAGTTCCCGAACACAGCACTGTATTTCTAGATAACTATTTCAATAGTTTTAAATTATTAGAAGAGTTTGATAAGAAAAATATAACAGTGGTGGGAACGATTCGGTCGGACCGTATTGAAAATGCTCCTTTGAGTAGCATGAAAAGAGAACCCCGTGGTACTTGTGAAGCACTAAAATCTAAAAATATTACCCTAGTTAGGTGGAATGATAACAATAATGTCACCATTGCAACAAATTGTAAAAACGACAACATAACGACAACAACCGGATTATGCAAAAGATATGATCGACAACAGAAACGCAGACAAGACGTAAAGCAACCAGTCATTATCAAGGAGTATAATTCGGGAATGGGTGGAGTCGATCTCTTTGACCAGCAAAGGGCAGCGTACCGAACTCGGATTCGGTCAAGAAAATGGTATTGGCCCATTTTCAGATTTTGCTTAAATGGTGCCGTTGTAAATTTATGGATATTATTTCGGAAAGCTTATCCACAAGTTACTCTTCTCGGCTTCATCCGACGACTTACAAGGAGCATACTTTCAAAGCCAATAGATTTTCATCCAGTCTCATCACGAAAGAGAAAACGAGAAAACGAAACTAGATACGACGGAGTCGAGCACTACGTAAATTACTCAAAAACTCAGCGCCGATGCAAAAATTGTGGAAAGTGTACGAAATTTATATGCATGAAATGTAATTTTGGCTTGCACCCAGATAACTGTTTCTACAAATATCATGTAAACTGAGTCAGCAACTAAATCTGAAAATTAACAATGAATATGTCATTAAATATATAAATACGATGTCAATTTGAACTCAAAAGTTATAGTGATGTTTACATTTTATTTTCATAGAGGCAAGTCTCCGTATACGTTTATGTATGATATATCATACGCTCCGCCGCGCCCATATCTTTTGAGATATTTTTTTGAAAATTGGAAATTACCCTTTTAATAGCATTACAGACGTCTGCTTAAAATTTCATTAGCTTATCATAGCGGGTTTTAGGTGTGAGCAGTAATGGGTTAATTTCGCCACAAGCGACATAACGGCGAGTGAAATTCTAAGAATTATAGATGCTACATATGAACGGAAGAGTCTGACGTCGCAGTTGGCAATTAGAAAACGTTTGCTTTCTCTCAAGCTATCGAGTGAGAAGTCGCTACTGTCCCATTTTAACGACGAATTATCGACGAATTGATTAGGGAGTTACTAGCAACAGGAGCAAAAATTGAAAAGATGAATAAGATCTCTCATTTGCTGATTACATTGCCTTCATCTTACGATGGCGTCATCACAGCAATAGAGACATTATCTGAAGATAATTTAACTTTAGCTTTTGTTAAGAATAGATTGCTAGACCAGGAGATTAAAATAAAAAATGTTAGTAACGGCACAAGCACGAAAATTATGAATGCGGTAGTTAAAAACAAAACAAACACTTATAAAAGTAATTCATTTAAAAGGCAGGGATATAAAAACAAGAAACCGTTTAAGGGAAATTTTAAAAGTAGGGTTAAATGTCATCACTGTGGCAAAGAAGGTCACATTAAAAAAGATTGTTTTCATTATAAAATCATAATAAATGACGAAAACAATGAAAATAAACAAGCCAACACCACACCACAAGCAAACACCGCAACATCACAGGGCTTCGCATTTATGGTAAAAGTGAAAAGTACCAAAGCAATGAATAAGTGTGATTTTATCCTTGTTTCGGGAGCAAGTGACCATTTAATAAATGATGAGCTGCTTTATACTGATGCTGTGGAGTTGGTGCCGCCACTGAAGATTGCTGTTGCCAAGGAAGGCGAATACATCTATGCAACAAAGCGTGGCATTGTGCGATTGCGCAATGAATACGACATGACGCTGGAGGACGTGCTATTTTCCAAGCAGGCTGCAGAAAACTTAATTTCTGTGAAGCGCCTGCAGGAGGCATGCATGTCAATACAATTTGACAAGTATGGTGTATCCATCTCTAAAAATGGATTGACGATTGTTGAAAATACAGGTATGTTAAATAATATACCTATTGTACGAGCATTAGCATTAGCATAGATGCGAAACTTAAAAGTAATTTCCGGTTATGGCATGAGAGGTTTGGCCATATAGGTAATGGCAAATTATTGGAAATAAAGCGAAAGTATATGTTTATTGACACTAACATTTTAAAGAATTTAGAACTATCAGGAGAAATGTGTGAACGATGTCTAAATGGAAAACAGGCTAGATTACCGTTTAAACAATTTAAGGACCTATATAAAAAGGACCCTATTTGTAGTTCACTCAGATGTCTGTGGCCCTATATCTCCAGTCGGACGCGGCACTGCAGGACGCAAAGGAGAGTAATCACAGACCCGCCAAACTACTATCCTGATATACTCACATTTTTCCCTAAAATATTGAAAGCGAAATAATGTCACATTTTGTTTTCAGAAAAAATGGTACAAATAATTGCAAATGGTAATAACGTCACTGCGGCTTTATTTCCATTTCAAATGGTTTCATTCCACATTATTGGAAATATCACGATGCATAAGAGAGCAACAGAAACTGGATGATGTAATTGAATTGGTACTTTTAGCGGCATATAAATATAATTATATCATAAACTCGGTAACCAAAGCGAGGCCAACCAATATCTTTCACAATTTCTCGGAAGAAAATCTAATTGAGAAAAGAAAACGGCTACTTAAAACTCAGGAGAAAACTTTGCATAGGAATAATAAAGATAAAACATTGAAAACTTATAATCCTGGAGAAAAGGTTTTTTTGAGGAGAAATAAAAGGCTTGGGAATAAATTCGATAAGGTCTTCGTGGAAAAAGTAATCGAAAAAGATCTTGGCACCACGGTTTTGATTAATGGAAAGAAAATTCACAAAAGCAATCTCCGTTAAGCGCAATTTCTATACTTTTTTATCATATGTAAGCACCGTAAAGTAAAGAAAAAAACCACTTAATAATAGGCTAGAGTTAAAAGTATTTAATATTAAGTGATCAGTTGTAAAGTTGGAGTGAAGAAAGCGAGTCATATCGCAGTAAATAAAAAACCAAATAATAAAACAATCTGTAACTGGCGCCCAACGGGTAGGCTTAAAAGAACTAAGGACTCAATAATCTCTAAGGATCTGATTGACTTGTATCAACATAAAAAATCCGACTATAAAGAGACGAAGAAGCCTAAAATTCTAAGGACCACACCTTCATTTATTAAAAACATGGATCTGGTTGACGTGTATCAACATAGAAAACCCTACCAATAAAATAAGACGAGAAAGCTTGAAATTCTAAGGAGCTGACTGTACTACATTTATATTTACATATTAAAAAACTGTAAGTGCTCTTTCAAATTATTTTCAAGTGGTTTTCAGTAAATTCTACTATAAAAATATTAGATAAGAAGCAAAATTCTGACAAGTGAATTTTACTAATTAAAACAAAGTTTATAAAGGTTTTTTTATTTAACCTGTTATTAAACTCCTAAAAAAAAAAAAAAAAAAAACAAATAATATAACAATCTGTAACTTGTATAAAGTGAGGGCTGATTTAATAGATCAGTCCTCATGGTAATAAACGTGGGGTGCAACATCTAAAACCGGTGCACTCAATATTAAACAACATGACAACACTGATAAAACGAAAGACTAAAACGCAGAACTAAAACAAACGAGTTGACCGCGAACTCTCACACGAAACAAATCAATCTCTTATCTTAAGCTACGCGCAATTCACTTATTACTCTAAATTAAAAATGAATAAACTTTGTTAATTTGAATACGAAACGCAGTGCAGTTTTATTTTAAAACGAAAGAATAGTGTGTTAGGAAAGACGCACTATATAAATAGCGAGTGCATTACAAATATAATTAGACGTAAGAACCCAATTTGTAATTTTATACCGGTTTCCACATCCGAAATTATTAAATATATTGAACCACGTGGAACTTATTACCATCAATAATGTAAAATTTGTTATTTGAGTATATTCGCCGGAAAATCAATATGCCAATCTCCCAACAATTCGGACAACGAGAGTGTGATGCCAGCACAGAGTATAGTAACAGAAGCTGTTCCAGTCGAAAGCGAACTTCTTCCGAATACTGAAGCTGTGAGTGCTGCAATTATAAAGGAAACTTCGAGAAAGAGGACAAGGACGTAAAAGAACAAAGGAGAAGAAAGTAAACATCGACGAGGAAATTCGCCAAGTTCTCTGATATACTCGACTCATATCTCGAGTTTAGCCGTCTCGGGGGTTCAATTGAGTTAAAATTATTAAGTTTGAATATGCAGCGCGTTCAGTACGATAACAGATTCAAATCTTTCGTTATTTCATTGTACCAGGCTGGAAAAGGTCAAGCTCTTATAGCGAAGTTATTAAATATTAATAATTCCATGGTTTCAAGATGGATTAATAAATTTAAAACAACAGGTAGTGTTACAACACTAACCACAGGCGCGCCACCACGAAAAATTTCTTATCGTGATAACATTACTTTTGAAAGGTTAATTAAGAAAAACCCATTTATATCTTCGAAAGAAAAAAAAGAAACTCTTAATTTGAATGTCGATTCAAGTACCATACGAAGACATGCAATTAAACTTGGTTTAAAAATTATCAGGCCATTAAAAAGCGAAGGCTGACGAAAAATCACATGAAGAAACGGTATGTTATTTTTACGTAACATCTTCAACAACAACAATATTCTTTTTGTATTTTTTAGTCTTGAATTCGCAAAGAAGTACATTGATTGGACGGTTAAAAAGTGGAATAGTGTTTTTTTTAGCGATGAGGTCAAAGTCAACCTTTTCAATTCAGACAGCATGTGTACAGTAAGGCGCCAGAAAGGTGATCGACTACATCGACGTTACTGTAAACAGACTGTCAAGCATGGTGGAGGAAATGTCATGGTGTGGACATGCTTCTCGGGAAATCGGCTTGGCACTGTACAAGTTAACACACCATAGTAGCCAACAACAAAGGAGCAAGAGTAACAACACGCTTCCGGACAACATTTCAATTCCACCGAAATCGCTGACGATGCGTCTGGGGCTGAGCGTGCGAAAATTATTTTTCCAACGATATTGCTGACGAAGCGCTCAACGAGTTGCGCGTGACAACAACAAACACCTATCGCTGCTACTGCGCTGGCAAGTCACGTGGCAGAGCGTGTGTTATTTAGACAGGTATTTAGGCGTAGTCGCCGCTACAATAACTTTAAGACGGTTCAGTTGTATTTACTCGCTCAACCTTTACGGTTGCCCTTGCTCCAAGCAAGGGAAATAAAGAAAATCATAAATTAAACAACCGGTCTTGTAATTTACACAAAATAGTGGACAAAATGGACCGTTTTATGTATAAGGACATTTTAGAAACAAAGATGCTCCCTTTTGCAGAATGGCATATGCCACTTCGTTGGTTGTTTCAGCAGGATAACGATCCGAAACACACATCGAAGTTGGTCAAAGATTGGTTTAGGACGAAAAGGATTCAAGTCCTTGATTGGCCGGCACAATCACCCGACTTGAATCCTATCGAGAATTTGTTTGCAATTGTCAAACGGCGCTTGGGATCAAGTCGATTTAAAAGCAAGGACAACTTGTTTAAAGGATTTAAAAAAGAATGGACAAGCATCGAAAAAACTACATTGAGAAATTTTAAATTTTATAAAATGTACAAAGGCTGTGTATAAAGTGAGGGCTGATTTAATAGATCAGTCCTCATGGCAATAAACGTGGGGTGCAACATCCAAAACCGGTGCACTCAATATTAAACGAACTTTGTTTTTGGCTAAATAAAATCTAGCATTTCGTGGACATGATGAAACCTAAGAGTCTTCCAATAAAGGTAATTTCTTAGAACTAGTTAAACTGCTGTCAAAGTATGTTACTGTACTCAAAGGACATATATTATATTTGGAGCAGGAAAAATGACCTAAAGTAACATATTTATCGCCAGAAATATGTTTCATAATGAGTTTATAAATGTTTTAGCTAATCATGTAAAATGTCAGCTTGTCAACGAAATTAAATCGGCTAAATATTTCGAAATCATGTTTGATAGCACACCTAACGTTTCACATGTCGATCAAATGTCTGAAGTAAATCGTAAAAATTAATAACAGAAAAGTAGAAGTCAAAGAAGTATTCTTAGGATTTTTCCCTTACATGGAAAAAAAGCAGCTGATTTAAGCGCTGAAATACTAAAGAAGCTTGAAAACGATGGCTTAGATATTATGTCGTGTCGTTCTCAAGGCTATGATAATGCTGCAGTTATGAGTGGTGTGCAAGCTACTATAAAAGAAAAAACAATAAAGCAATTTTTATTGGTTGTATAGATAATTCAATTGACTTGTGTTACATTTTTCGGAGCAGTGGAGACAACATTTGACTTTTTTTCAACTTCCACAAGCCGCTGGGAAGTCCTCCTCAATCACTGCAAAGCATCTGTTAAAAGATTTTCGCCAACGCGCTGGAGTGCTCATTATGGTGTAGTAAAAGTATTGGCTGAAAATTTTGATGGGATAATATCTGTAATTGAGGAACTATGTGACCAAGACGTAAATTTAGAAACAAGAGGGGTGCACAAAATCGTATCTCTGCTGTGTGCAATTTCTCATTTCTTTTCTTTTGGAATGATGTGCTAAGGGCAGTGAACAATGCTCAGATTACATTGCAAAGTAAAGGTTTATGTGTTGATGAAATAATCATAAAACTAGAAGCACTTCGTCTATTTATTGGAGAGAAACGGTTGCATCGAGCAGGAGAGGCTATAGATTTTGCTGTACAAAAATCGGCAGAATACAACATTTCGATGGAGTGACGAATTCGTCGCAAGAAACGCATGCCCGGTAAGTTAGCCACCGATACTGGACTTACACTTACAGACCGATTCTGTGCACTTAACAAATTATCAAAATATTGTTTATTTATCAAGATTTTTATCAAGCAAAAAGCTTTTTGTTATTCTGTGCAAATATTGATAAAACTTAAAGCTTCAGTGCGAATCGCTTTTCACCATACTGTGGTGAACAAAATAATGTAAACAGAAATCAGCTGTTTAGTGCGAAATGGATTCTTCAACAACGTAAGTATTCATTATTATTAATTGTTAATTTTAAAGAAATAAATGGTTTAATATTTAATTTAATTTATAGGAAACCAAAAAACCAACGTGCTACGCACGAATAATTAGAAACTTACGTTTCATTTTGCCGGGCGCATCCGGAAATCCGTAGAGGAAAAAATACGCCAAAATCGCCTCGACAAATGCAGGATTTTAGCCCGGATAATCAGGTATGTAATTTCTATTTTATTCTAGAATGTATCCAAGTACATAAACCCCTGGCCACTGGTTAAACGCAGTGGCTTTTTTTCTTTTTTTGGGTTATTTTTCTTTTATTTATTCGCAAAGAAAAGCCATATGAACCCAAGTTTTTAGCTTCATCCGAACTTTTTAATAATTTAACAAACTTTAAATTTGGAGCCCAAGAATTCGCACCAATATACTCGTATCTATATGAGTACCTCTACATAATACATAGTTATGCATATATCTATATGTATACATATTTGCATAATGCATATGTATTTACATATGCCATTTACATATGCCCATATGCCCATATAAGTTAACACAATATTTTATGAACTTCTACATAAATTCCATTCCCACATTATATGCTAGAAACATACAAACCGTTTGCATACTTTGGAGTCCTATTACAACCAAAAGTGTAACTGCGCTAAACGCGCATCCGCTAAATTCTTAAGTGAGCGAAACACGCGCAACCATGTCTTCTCCCCCAAAACCAAATAGCTGCAGGTGAGCGCTACACGCGCAAACCCTTTTAGCTGACCAAGCATCTTTGGTCACGTAGGCCGACTCAAGCATAGGTTAGATTATAAACTTTAAAGTTAAGTGTAGTCAGTCTTTTTAAGTTACTAGACTCGACAGGCACATAGTGCCCCTAAAAAACATAACTAATTTTAAGATAATAAAATAGGCACATAGTGCCGACTTAATAAAATTAATTAATAAATAAACCTCCGTCTCTTTAGTTTATATATATATATATCCATACATACAAACATACATATGCCTTTACGTAGTTTTTAATAAATATTTTTTTTTTAAGATTGACACCGATTCGGATGCCAGGACATCACGACCATCACGAGGGGAGCGCAATAAGCTAATTAGTACTCTTATTGCTAACATAGCAAAGAGGAATGCTGCTGAAGAACACAGGCAACATCGTGAGGAACAGCGTCGGGAGCACCGGGAAGTAATACATGCCATCCATGACCTAACAAGAGTTGTCGCAGAGTTAATAAATGTTTTAAAACAAAACTCTGGTCATTAGAGTTGGAAGACTGAATTTCATATTTTTTTTACCTTCTTATTTTTCAAATCTTAGTTTTCTTGTTTGTATATATCCATATGTATGTATGTTAATGGACTTTGTTTTTATTAAAATAAATTATTCAAACTATTGAATTAAACTAATGAAACAATGTTGTTAATAATTATATCTGGTTGTGTTATTCTGTAGCTGAAGATGTCGTGACTCAGACCGAGCAGCTTAGCATGTGCCTGACACAAGCTATGCAGGGGTTACTTTTAAAGGCGGTGATGTGTGCTTCTGTTTAGATATTCTGTTTACATATGACTTGTGTAAGTTAACACAAAGCTCATAAAAGCTATGCCAATTGACAAAAACAAATTGGCTAAAATAGTTACCCAACTTTGTACGCGCATCCGCATAAACTGGTGACACCAAATAAATTTGGAGCGCTTCGATCAACGAACCTTACTACTGCAATTCGGCAATTCTTGGGAAAGCTGAGATCGCTGGGAACAATAAATAATAAACGGAGTAATTCGGCAAATCAACAAATATTGCACATGCAAGTGCAACGTGACTTGTGTGCAGAAATAGGTTTCATTAAAGTTAAGAATATTATTGTAATTTAGATTTTATTCGTTTGTAAAAGAAGATGGTCAATAAAGAATAAAGACAGTGGACAGTTAACTTATATATGCATATTGTTAGTAGTAATGTAGTGTATAGTGTAATAATATGTTAAAGTGTAGATATATATTGTTTAATCCAAACAAACACTCCTCTGCATTACTCCCACAAATTGCATAAAGTAATAGAGGCGTAATGCAGAGGAATATCAACCGCCCCAACTTCACGCAACAGGCGAAGAAGGAGACACAAAAAGGAAAATAACTTTCCCGCGCTTTTTGCCTTAAAGTTTTTATTATCCCGCCAACAGCAGCGATCAACAAACATATAACAAGTGAAAAACACAGTGAATACAGAAAACAACACAAGCGAAACACAAGTGAACACGAAGAAAAACAAAATTCACAGAAATTAAACAAAGTGAACAATTATTACATCAAGTTAAACCCAAGCAGATACAGCGGTGACAATTCGCATTCAAGTCGACAAACACTGGAGAAACCACCAAATCGGCACATTCGATCAACAACATCACAGGATTTAAAGTATAACACGTTTTTTAATAGAACTGAATATCTGCTATCTACAACACACGATATAGAATTACAGAAGGAAGTAGTACGATCTGTGTACTAAACGGGAAGCGAAAAGCACGCTGAGATTACATGCCTACTAGACGACATCCATGTTCTGCGAACATTATAAATAGTTTTAAGAAAACCAATGTACTTTAGGCTTAGTATTGCCATCACTCAAGAAGGTATATTATACTCAAATAAATAAATTTAGTAATAAATAGTATTTATTACTTAACTGGACTCAATCAGGATTGCAAATTAACTTGCTATCCAACAGCCAGTCTTAAGGGCATTAATAAAGAGGGCGCATCCTGGTACAGCTCACAAATATATCTTTTGACACATTTTTACTTTATGGATAAATTAATTGGGCTCGACCGGGATGTCAAATTTATTTAAAAAACT
>JAPZAG010003211.1:0-11897 GCA_027475135.1 Bactrocera correcta | reverse complement strand
TAATCTTATATTTAGGTATAAGTTCGATTTTGTTGTATATAGGCATTTAGCAATATCGAAATGCTTCATATAACTGGTTTAGCATATTTAAGTAAATTAACCTTTTTTAACGTACTGAAATTTATATAAAGCCATAACGGCATAACGGCAGTGTATTTCGAAGAATTCCGTAATCTTATATTTAGGTATAAAGTCGATTTTCTTGTATATACGCATACAGCAATCGATATCGAAATTCTTCAAATCACTAGTTTAACATATTTAAAATAATTAACCTTATTTAACGTAATGAAGGTTATATAAAGCCATGGCGGCCTAACGACAGTGCATTTAGAAGAATTCCGCAATTTTATATTTAGGTATAAATTCGATTTTGTTGTATATACGCATTTAGCAATCGAAATCGAAATGCTTCAAATAACTGGTTTAGCATATTTAGGTTAATTAACCTTCTTTATCTTACTGAAGTTTACATAAAGCCATAACGGCATAACGGCAAAAGATTTGGGTGAATTCCGTAAGCTTTTATTTAGGTATAAAATCGATTTTCTTGTACATACACATTTAGCAATCGATATCGAAATGCTCAAATCATTAGTTTAACATATTTGAGTAAACTAACCTTCTTTAACGTACTGAAATTTATATAAAGCCATAACAACATAGCGGCAGTGCATTTAGAAGAATTACGTTATCTTATATTTAGGTATAAAGTCGATTTTCTTGTATATACGCATACAGCAATCGATATCGACATGCTTCAAATCATTAGTGTAACATTTTTAAGTTAATAAACCTTCTTTAACGCACTGAAGTCTTCATAAAGCCTTAACGGTATAACTGCAGTGCATTTAGAAGAATTCCGTAATCTTATATTTAGGTATAAATTCGATTTTGTTGTATATACTCATTTAGCAATCGATATCGAAATGCTTCAAATCATTAGTTTAATATATTTAAGGTAATAAAGCTTCTTTAACGCACTGAAGTTAGCATAAAGCCATGGCGGCATAACGGCAGTGCATGTAGAAGAATTCCGTAATCTTATAGTTAAGTATAAAGTCGATTTTATTGTATATACACATTTAGCAATCGATATCGAAATGCTTCAAATCATTAGTTTACTATATTTATGTTAATTAAACATCTTTATTTTACTGAAGTCTACAAAAGCCTTAACGGCATAACGGCAGTGCATTTAGAAGAATTACGTAATCATATATTTAGGTATCAAGTCGATTTTCGTGCATATACTCATTTAGCAATCGATATCGAAATGCTTCAAATCATTAGTGTAATATATTAAAGTTAATAAAGCTTCTTTAACGCACTGAAGTTAACATAAAGCCATGGCGGCATAACGGCAGTGCATGTAGAAGAATTCCGTAATCTTATATTTAGGTATAAAGTCGATTTTCTTGTATATACACATTTAGCAATCGATATCGAAATGCTTCAAATCATTAGTTTAACATATTTAAGTTAATAAACCTTCTTTAAAGCACTGACGTCTTCATAAAGCCTTAACGGTATAACTGCAGTGCATTTAGAAGAATTCCGTATTCTTATATTTAGGTATAAAGTCGATTTTCTTGTATTTACATATTTAGCAATCGATATCGAAATGCTTCAAATCATTAGTTTAACATATTCAAGTTAATTAACCCTCTCTGTCTTAATAAAGTCTACATAAAGCCTTAACGGCATAACGGCGGTGCATTTAGGAGAATTCCGTTATCTTATATTTAGGTATAAATTTGATTTTCTGGTATGTACACATTTAGCAAGCGATATCGAAATGCTTCAAATCATTAGTTTAACATATTTAAGTTAATTAAACTTCTTTAACGTATTGAAGTTGATATAAAGCCATGGCGGCATAACGGCAGTGCATTTAGAAGAAGTCCGTAGTCTTATATTTAGGTATAAAGTCGGTTTTCTTGTATATACACATTTAGCCAGGGCGGCATAACGACAGTGCATTTAGAAGAATTCCCTAATCTTATATTTAGGCATAGAGTCGATTTTGTTGTATATACGCATTTAGCAATCGATATCAAAATGCTTAAAATCATTAGTTTAACATATTTAGGTTAATTAACCTTCTTTAACGTATTGAAGTTGATATAAAGCCATGGAGGCATAACGACAGTACATTTGGAAGAATTCCGTAATCTTATGTTTAGGTATAAATTCCATTTTCTTTTATATACACATTTAGCAAGCGATATCGAAATGCTTCAAATCATTAGTTTAACATATTTTAGTTAATAAACCTTTTTTAACGAACTGAAGTTAACATAAAGCCTTAACGGCATAACGGCAGTGCATTTAGAAGAATTCCGTTATCTTATAATAAGTATATATTTGATTTTCTTGTATGTACACATTTAGCAAGCGATATCGAAATGCTTTAAATCATTAGTTTAACATATTTAAGTTAATTAACCTTCTTTAACATATTGAAGTTAATATAAAGCCATGGCGGCATAACGACAGTACATTTGGAAGAATTCCGTAATCTTATGTTTAGGTATAAATTCGATTTTCTTGTATATACGCACTTAGCAATCGATATCGAAATGCTTCAAATCATTAGTTTAACATACTAAGTTAATAAACATTTTTTAGATTACTGAAGTCTACATAAAGCCTTAACGGTATAACGGCAGTGCATTTAGAAGAATTCCGTAATGTTATAATTTTATATTTAGGTACAAAGTCGATTTTCTTGTATTTACACATTTAGCAGTCGATATCGAAATGCTTCAAACCATAAGTTTAACATTTTTAAAAATAACTAACCTTTTTTAAAACGTATTGAAGTTGATACAAAGCCATGGCGGCTTAACGACAGTACATTTGGAAGAATTCCCTAATCTTATATTTAGGTATAAAGTCGATTTTCTTGTATATACACATTTAGCAATCGATATCGAAATGCTTCAAATCATTAGTTTAACATATTTAAGTTAATAAACCTTCTTTAACGCACTGAAGTCTACATAAAGCCTTAACGGTATAACTGCACTGCATTTAGAAGAACTCCGTTATCTTATATTTAGGTATAAAGTCGATTTTCTTATATTTACACATTTAGCAGTCGATATCGAAATGCTTCAAACCATAAGTTTAACATATTTAAAATAACTAACCTTCCTTAACGTATTGAAGTTGATATAAAGCCATAACGACAGTACATTTGGAAGAATTCCGTAATCTTATGTTTAGGTATAAATTCGATTTTCTTGTAAATACACATTTAGCAAGCGATATCGAAATGCTTCAAATCATTAGTTTAACATATTTAAGTTAACTAACCTTCTTTAACGTATTGAAGTTGATATAAAGCCATAACGACAGAACATGTGGAGGAGTTCCGTAATCTTATATTTAGGTATAAACACGATTTTCTTGTATATACACATTTTGCAATCGACATCGAAAGGCTTCAAATAACTAGTTTAGCATATTTAAGTTAATTAACCTTCTTTATCTTACTGAAGTTTACATAAAGCCATAACGGCAGTGCATTTGGAAGAATTCCGTAATCTTATATTTAGGTAGAAAGTAAATATATACACATTTAGCAATCGATATCGAAATGCTTCAAATCATTAGTTTAACATATTTAAGTTAACTATCCTTCTTTTTCTTACTGATGTTTACATAAAGCCATAACGGTATAACGGCAGTGCATTTGGAAGAATTCCGTAATCTTATATCTAGGAATAAAGTCGATTTTGTTGAATATACACATTTAGCAATAGATATCGAGATGGTTCTACTCATTAGTTTAACATATTTAAGTTAAAAAACCTTCTTTAACGATCTGAAGTTTGCATGTAGCCATGACGGCATAACGGCAGTGCATGTAGAAGAATTCCGTAATCTTATATTTAGGTATAAAGCCGAATTTGTTGTATATACACATTTAGCAATCGATAACGAAATGCTTCAAATCATTAGTTTATCATATTTAAGTTAATTAACCTTATTTATCTTACTGAAGTTTACATAAAGCCATAACGGTATAACGGCAGTGCATTTGGAAGAATTCCGTAATCTTATATTTAGGTATAAAGTCGATTTTCTTGTAAATATATATTTCGCAATCGATATCCAAATGCTTCAACTCATTAGTTGAACATATTTAAGTTAATAAACTTCCTTTAACGAACTGATGTGTGCATAAAGCCATGGCGGCATAACGGCAGTGCATGTAGAAGAATTCCGTTAGCTTATGTTTAGGTATAAAGTCGATTTTCTTGTATATATGTATTAAGCAATCGATATCGAAGTGCTTCAAATCATTAGTTTAACTTATTAAGTTAATAAATATTTTTTATCTTACTGAAGTCTACATAAACCCTTAACGGTATAACGGCAGTGCATTTAGAAGAATTCCGTAATGTTATAATTTTATATTTAGGTATATAGTCGATTTTCTTGTATTTACACATTTAGCAATCGATATCGAAATTCTTCAAATTACTAGTTTAACATATTTAAAATAATGAACCTTCTTTAACGTAATGAAGGTGATAAAAAGCCATGGCGGCCTAACGACAGTGCATTTAGAAGAATTCCGTAATCTTATATTTAGGTATAAATTCGATTTTGTTGTATATACGCATTTAGCAATCGAAATCGAAGTGCTTCAAATAACTGGTTTAGCATATTTAGGTTAATTAACCTTCTTTATCTTACTGAAGTTTACATAAAGCCATAACGGTATAACGGCAGTGCATTTGGATGATTTCCGTAATCTTACATATAGGTATAAATTTGATTTTCTTGTATGTACACATTTAGCAAGCGATATCGAAATGCTTCAAATCATTAGTTTAACATATTTAAGTTAATTAACCTTCTTTAACGGATTGAAGTTGATATAAAGCCATGGCGGCATAACGGCAGTGCATTTAGAAGAAGTCCGTAGTCTCATATTTAGGTATAAAGTCGGTTTTCTTGTATATACACATTTAGCAATCAATAACGAAATGCTTCAAATCATTAGTTTTACATATTTAAGTTAATTAACCTTCTTTATATTACTGAAGTTTACATAAAGCCATAACGGTATAACGGCAGTGTATTTGGATGAATTCCGTAATATTATATTAAGGTAAAAAGCCGTTTTTGTTGTATATACGCATTATGCAATCGATATCGAAATGCTTCATCTCATAAGTTTAACATATTTAAGTTAATAAATCGTCTTTAACGATCTGAAGTTGGCATATAGCCATGGCGGCATAACGGCAGTGCATGTAGAAGAATTCCGTAATCTCATATTTAGGTATAAAGACGATTTTCTTGTATATACGCATTTAGCTATCGATATCGAAATGCTTTAAATCATTAGTTTAACATATTAAGATAATAAACGCTTTTTAGCTTACTACAGTCTACATAAAGCCTTAACGGTATAACGCCAATGCATTTAGAATAATTCCGTAAAGTTATAATTTTATTTTTAGATATATAGTCGATTTTCTTTTATTTACACATTAAGCAATCGATATCGAAATGCTTCAAACCATTAGTTTAACATATTTAAAGTAGTTAACCTTATTTAACGTATTGAAGGTGATATAAAGCCATGGCGGCATAACGACAGTGCAGGTAGAAGAGTTTCGTAATCTTATATTTAGGTATATAGTCGATTTTCTTGTATTTACACATTTATCAATCGATATCGAAATGCTTCAAATCATTAGTTTAATATATTAAAGTCAAAAAAGCTTCTTCAACGCACTGAAGTTAACAAAAAGCCTTAACTGTATAACTGCAGTGCATTTAGAAGAATTCCGTATTCTTATATTTAGGTATAAAGTCAATTTTCTTGTATTTACATATTTAGCTATCGATATCGAAATGCTTCAAATCATTAGTTTAACATATTCAAGTTAATTAACCCTCTCTGTCTTACTGAAGTCTACATATAGCCTTAACGGCATAACGGCGGTGCATTTAGAAGAATTCAGTTATCTTATATTTAGGTATAAATTCGATTTTCTTGTATATACACAGTTAGCAAGCGATATCGAAATGCTTCAAATCATTAGTTTAACATATTTAAGTTAATTAACCTTCTTTACCGTATTGAAGTTGATAAAGAGCCATGGCGGCATAACGACAGTTCATTTGGAAGAATTCCGTAGTCTCATATTTAGGTATAAAGTCGATTTTCTGGTATATATGCATTAAGCAGTCGATATCGAAATGCTTCAAACCATAAGTTTAACATATTTAAAATAATTAACCTTTTTTAACGTATTGAAGTTGTTACAAAGCCATGGCGGCTTAACGACAGTACATTTGGAAGAATTCCCTAATCTTATATTTAGGTATAAAGTCGATTTTCTTGTATATATATATTTCGCAATCGATATCGAAATGCTTCAGATAACTGGTTTAACATATTTAAGTTAATAAACCTTCTTTAACGCACTGAAGTCTACATAAAGCCTTAACGGTATAACTGCACTGCATTTAGAAGAACTCCGTTATCTTATATTTAGGTATAAAGTCGATTTCCTTGTATATACTCATTTTGCAATCGATATCGAAATGCGTTAAATCATTAGCTTAACATATTTAAGTTAATAAAGCTTTTTAGAAGAACTCCGTTAGCTTATACAAAGGTATAAAGTCGATTTTCTTGTATATACACATTTAGCAAGCGATATCGAAATGCTTCAAATCATTAGTTTAACATATTTAAGTTAATAAACTTTCTTTAACGAACTGAAGTTAACATAAAGCCACAACGGCATAACGGCAGTGCATTTAGAAGAATTCAGTTATCTTATATTTAGGTATAAAGTCGATTTTCTTGTATATACATATTTCGCAATCGATATCGAAATGCTTCAAATCATTACTTTAACATATTTAAGTTAATAAACCTTCTTTAACGAACGGAAGTTGGCATAAAGCCATGGCGACATAACGGCCGTGCATTTAGAAGAATTCCGTAATCTTATATTTAGGTATAAAGTCGATTTTGTTATATATACACATTAAGCAATCGATATCGAAATGCTTCATATAACTGGTTTAGCATATTTAGGTTAATTAGCCCCCTTTATCTTACTGAAGTTTACATAAAGCCATAACGGCATAACGGCAGTATGTTTGGCTGAATTCCGTTAAATTTTATTTAGGTATAAAATCGATTTTCTTGTACATACACATTTAGCAATCAATATCGAAATGCTTCAAATCATTAGTTTAGCATATTTAAGTAAATTAAACTTCTTTAACGTACTAAAATTTATATAAAACCATAACGGCATAACGACAGTACATTTGGAAGAATTCCGTAATCTTATGTTTAAGTATAAATTCGATTTTCTTGTATATACACATTTAGCAATCGATATCGAAATGCTTCAAGTCATTAGTTTAATATATTAAAGTCAATAAAGCTTCTTTAACGCACTGAAGTTAACAAAAAGCCTTAACGGTATAACCGCAGTGCATTTAGAAGAATTCCGTATTCTTATATTTAGGTATAAAGTCAATTTTCTTGTGTTTACATATTTACCAATCGATATCGAAATGCTTCAAATCATTAGTTTAACATATTCAAGTTAATTAACCCTCTCTGTCCTACTGAAGTCTACATAAAGCCTTAACGGCATAACGGCAGTGCATTTAGAAGAATTCCGTTATCTTATATTTAGGTATAAATTTGATTTTCTTGTAGGTACACATTTAGCAAGCGATATCGAAATGCTTCAAATCATTAGTTTAACATATTTAAGTTAATTAAGCTTCTTTAACGTATTGAAGTTGATATAAATCCATGGCGGCATAACGTTAGTACATTTGGAAGAATTCCGTAGTCTTATATTTAGGTATAAAGTCGATTTTCTTGTATATACAAATTCAGCAATCGACATCGAAATGCTTCAGATCATTAGTTTAACATATTAAGATAATAAACGCTTTTTAGCTTACTGAAGTCTACATAAAGCCTTAACGGTATAACGCCAGTGCATTTAGAATAATTCCGTAAAGTTATAATTTTATTTTTAGGTATAAAGTCGATTTTCTTTTATTTACACATTAAGCAATCGATATCGAAAACCATCAGTTTAACATATTTAAAGTAATTAACCTTCTTTAACGTATTGAAGGTGATATAAAGCCATGGCGGCATAACGTTAGTACATTTGGAAGAATTCCGTAGTCTTATATTTGGGTATAAAATCGATTTTCTTGTACATACACCTTAAGCAATCGACATCGAAATGCTTCAAATCATTAGTTTAGCATATTTAAGTAAATTAAACTTCTTTAACGTACCGAAATTTATATTTATTTAGCAATCGATTTTGAAATGCTTCCAATTATTAGTTTAACATATTTAAGTTAATTAACCCTCTCTATCTTACTGAAGTCTACATAAAGCCTTAACGGCATAACGACAGTGCATTTAGAAGAATTCCGTTGTCTTATATTTAGGTATAAAGTCGATTTTCTTGTATTTACATATTTAGCAATCGATATCGAAATGCTTCAAATCATTAGTTTAACATATTCAAGTTAATTAACCCTCTCTGTCTTACTGAAGTCTACATAAAGCTTTAACGGCATAACGGCAGTGCATTTAGAAGAATTCCGTTATCTTCTATTTAGGTATAAATTTGGTTTTCTTGTATGTACACATTTAGCAAGCGATATCGAAATGCTTCAAATCATTAGTTTAACATATTTAAGTTAATTAAGCTTCTTTAACGTATTGAAGTTGATATAAAGCCATGGCGGCATAACGTTAGTACATTTGGAAGAATTCCGTAGTCTTATATTTAGGTATAAAGTCGATTTTCTTGTATATACAAATTCAGCAATCGACATCGAAATGCTTCAAATCATTAGTTTAACATATTAAGATAATAAACGCTTTTTAGCTTACTGAAGTCTACATAAAGTCTTAACGATATAACGCCAGTGCATTTAGAATAATTCCGTAAAGTTATAATTTTATTTTTAGGTATAAAGTCGATTTTCTTTTATTTACACATTAAGCAATCGATATCGAAATGCTTCAAACCATGAGTTTAACATATTTAAAGTAATTAACCTTCTTTAACGTATTGAAGGTGATATAAAGCCATGGCGGCATAACGTTAGTACATTTGGAAGAATTCCGTAGTCTTATATTTGGGTATAAAATCGATTTTCTTGTACATACACCTTAAGCAATCGACATCGAAATGCTTCAAATCATTAGTTTAGCATACTTAAGTAAATTAAACTTCTTTAACGTACCGAAATTTATATTTATTTAGCAATCGATTTTGAAATGCTTCCAATTATTAGTTTAACATATTTAAGTTAATTAACCCTCTCTATCTTACTGAAGCCTACATAAAGCCTTAACGGCATAACGACAGTGCATTTAGAAGAATTACGTAACTTTATATTTAGGTATAAAGTCGATTTTCTTGTATATACACATTTAGCAATCGATATCGAAATGCTTCAAATCATTAGTTTAACATATTTAAGTTAATTAACCTTCTTTAACGTACTGAAGTTAATATAAAGCCATGGCGGCATAACGGCAGTGCGTTTAGAATAATTCCGTAAAGTTATAATTTTATTTTTAATATAAAGTCGATTTTCTTTTATTTACACATTTAGCAATCGATATCGAAATGCTTCATCTCATAAGTTTAACATATTTATGTTAATAAACCTTCTTTAACGATCTGAAGTTGGCATATAGCCATGGCGACATAACGACAGTACATTTGGAAGAATTCCGTAGTCTCATATTTAGGTATAAAGTCGATTTTCTGGTATATATGCATTAAGCAGTCGATATCGAAATGCTTCAAACCATAAGTTTAACATATTTAAAATAATTAACCTTTTTTAACGTATTGAAGGCGATATAAAGCCATGGCGGCATAACGGCAGTACATGTGGAAGAATTCCGTAATCTTATATTTAGGTATAAAGTCGATTTTCTTGTATATATATATTTCGCAATCGATATCGAAATGCTTCAGATAACTGGTTTAACATATTTAAGTTAATAAACCTCCTTTAGCGAACTGAAGTTGACATATTTAGGTATAAAGACGATTTTGTTGTACATACACATTTAGCAATCGACATCGAAATGCTTCAAATCATTAGTTTAACATATTTAAGTTAAATAACCTTCTTTAACGTAATGAAGGTGATATAAAGCCATGGCTGCATAACGACAGTGCATGTAGAAGAATTTCGTAATCTTATATTTAGGTATATAGTCGATTTTCTTATATTTACACATTTAGCAAGCGATATCGAAATGCTTCAAATCATTAGTTTAACATACTTAAGTTAATTAACCTTCTTTAACGTATTGAAGTTGATATAAAGCCATGCCGGCATAACGGCAGTGCATTTAGAAGAAGTCCGTAGTCTTATATTTAGGTATAAAGTCGGTTTTCTTGTATATACACATTTAGTAATCGATAACGAAATGCTTCAAATCATTAGTTTTACATACATAGCTTTCTCATGCCCAAATCTTGGTTTAATATGTGACAAACTCGTTCTTTTGTCATCTTCATAATCTCAGCTATTTCCTTAACTTTAATCCGGCGGTCGTCTAATACCAATAGATGAACTTTAGCGATGTTATCGTTAGTGGTTACAGCTTTTGGACGCCCAGGACGTTCATCATCTTCCAAGCTATTGAAGTTGATATAAAGCCATGCCGGCATAACGGCAGTGCATTTAGAAGAAGTCCGTAGTCTTATATTTAGGTATAAAGTCGGTTTTCTTGTATATACACATTTAGTAATCGATAACGAAATGCTTCAAATCATTAGTTTTACATATTTAAGTTAATTAACCTTCTTTAACGTATTGAAGGTGATACAAAGCCATGGCGGCATAACGACAGTGCATTTAGAAGAATTCCGTAATCTTATATTTAGGTATAAAGTCGATTTTCTTGTATATACACATTTGGCAATCGATATCGAAATGCTTCAAATCATTAGTTTTACATATTTAAGTTAATTAACCTTTTTATCTTACTGAAGTTTACATAAAGCCATAACGGCATAACTGCAGTATATATTTGGGTGAATTCTGTAATCTTTTACTTAGGTATAAAATCGATTTTCTTGTACATACACATTTAGCAATCGATATCGAAATGCTTCAAATCATTAGTTTAGCATATTTAAGTAAATTAAACTTCTTTAACGTACTGAAATTTATGTAAAGCCTTAACGGTATAACTGCAGTGTAATTAAGGATAAAGTCGATTTTCTTGTATATACAGATTTAGCAATCGATATCGAAATGCTTCAAATCATTAGTTTAACATATTAAAGTTAATTAACCTTTTTTATCTTACTGAAGTTTACATAAAGCCATAACGGCATAAGGGCAGAATATATTTGGGTGAATTATGTAATCTTTTACTTAGGTATAAAATCGATTTTCTTGTACATACACATTTAGCAATCGATATCGAAATGCTTCAAATCATTAGTTTAGCATATTTAAGTAAATTAACCTTCTTTAACGTACTGAAATTTACATAAAGCCTTAACGGTATAACTGCAGTGCATTTAGAAGAATTCCGTATTCTTATATTTAGGTATAAAGTCAATTTTCTTGTATGTACACATTTAGCAATCGATGTCGAAATGCTTCAAATCATTAGTTTAACATATTTAAGTTAATTAACCCTCTCTATCTTACTGAAGTCTACATAAAGCCTTAACGGCATAACGGCAGAGCATTTAGAAGAATTCCGTTATCTTATATTTAGGTATAAAGTCGATTTTCTTGTATATATACATATAGCAATCGATAGCGAAATGCTTCAAATCATTAGTTTAACATATTTAAGTTAATTAACCTTCTTT
>JAPZAG010003210.1:0-11899 GCA_027475135.1 Bactrocera correcta | reverse complement strand
TAAAAACAATTAATTTGAAAAAAAATAAATAAAAAAAAAATTATTTGAAAAAAAAATATAAAAAAGTTATTTTTATTTTTGAAATGTAATTTTTTATTAGAAATTAAACTTTTGTATTAAATTTTTTTTGAAAAAAAATATTTGAAAAAAAAAAAAAAATATAAAAAAAATAATTTAAAAAAAAAAATATAATAAAATAAAAAATAAATATTTGAAAAAAAAAATATAAAAAAGTTATTTTTGTTTTTGAAATGTAATTTTTTATTAGAAATTAAATTTTTGTATTAAATTTTTTTTCGAAATTTATTATATTTTTTTTATTTTATTTTTTTTTTTAATTAATTAATTTATTTTTTAAGTTATTATTTTTTTTATTTTATTTTTTTTTTAATTTATTATTTTCTTACATTTAATATTTTTTCGAAATTTATCATTTGTTTCGTTTCATTTTTTGTTTTCAAAGTAAAAGTTTTCACATAAAAAAAAAAATATTTTTTTTAGAGAAATTTTTTAAGAGTTGTAATACAACAACATGCGGCATGCGAAAAATGCTTTTAAAATTTTTTGACAGTACCAAAAGCTTTGAAAGATTATTAAAAATTTTGAAACAAAGTGAAAAATGTCATGAATGGTGAAAATTTTTTGAAATCTAAAAAAAGTGTAAATGCGATCATTTCGGGCTTTCGAAATTATGAAAAGAAATTAAATAGCGAGCGAGAACAACGAAACAATGCAAAATGAGTTGGTTAATATTTACCGAAATCTGTTGGCGCTAAAAAGTAGGCAACGAAAGTTTCTATAAGTTTTTTTTTTTATTTTTTACTCGCACGTTTGCTGATTGTGACCTTATAACCAGTACATTTCAGCACTTTCACTTGCAGTTTTCGTTCCCACGACAGTCGGGTCTGAGTCAACGAAACGGACTCGGATTTTTAACCGACCAAGGAGTGTAAAAATTACTTAAGAAATATTTTCTGGCGCTACAAGCACAGCAACATTTTCAGCAATGAAAACTATAATTTTCGCGTAGGCGCTTAAAGGTATGCTTTTGTTTTTAGCGAAATTTCAATTAAGCTCACAGTTGAGATCTTTAAATGTAGAAAGTCTGCTAAGCAATATAATAAAAATGAGCATAGTATGGTACTCAGACATTTCGGCACCTAAATAAATCCCGTTAGTCATAATTACAGCGCACTAGTTGAAACAAATTGTTTCTCTGTTGATAAAAATAGCTAACTCATGATATTTTGATATTTTTTAAAACGCTTGCATTCATTCGGCAACAACGCAGCGACAAAACGAATGCTCGAAAACCACAATAGTAAAGTAAAAATGTTTTGAAAATATTAGCATCTTTTTTTAGTCACAATTTTACACTTACACTTTTTACGCACAACACACACAAGAATTTAAAAATTATAATCGATTCAACTTAAACCAAAATAAATTAGTAAAATAATTTATAAAAAAAATAGTAAGAGTACTTTGCAATAATATTTACACACACATATAAATTACGTTAGAGAATCGTTGATTACTTATACACTTATGCGCTATATATTGTATGTATATAAATATGTTTTATATGTATGCTTGACGCTTTTAATTATTGCTAAAACTAAAATCATTTGTGCTAGCCAAAAACAGTTTGAGATATAGAGTTAGAGAGAGTTAAGAGTGAGAGTTAGAGTACGAAAGAGAGTTAGTGTGTTTTTGAGATTGCGAAACGAGTGTCATGGAAGAAGCCACTTCCTGCAGCAGTTCCTTTCGGTCAGTCAAGTTCGCGCTGGTGAGCAATTACACACACGCACACACAACTACTCATACATATACATGTGTAAGTGTGTGTATATATGTACATATATATGTATGTATGTAATATTATTTTATAACTACTGATTGCATTGCCTACATTGCGCGTATTCACTACTACGAATTTCTTTTGTTTATGTTTTTGTTTGGTTTTTTTTCACGAATTTGACATCCAATTGGTTTAGTGTCGGTGGTTAACACTAAAATAACAATATTTTCCATTACATTGAGTGTTTTAGGGTTTTTTTTTTAAGAATTTCTAGCTTAATTTCGTTTAACAATACAGACAGAAAAAAATACTTGCTAATATTGGCATTTGTTGTACGCAACTTTATCATTGCTTCCTTCTGGTCGGCACTCATCGTATATATATATATAGATTTATATATAATATTCGATTTGCATACATCAATAATGTAGTTCACGGCGTACGCACAACTACACTTTTCGATTCTTGATAAACAATCACACTGCTCAGCTGATCATATGGGGCGCTGCTGCTGCTCAGTCGTAAATGAAATTCGCCGAGTCGCAGAGCGCATCGCTATCATCACCGAATTTCCCGTTCATCGTGTAATTGGAACCTGTGCCGTAGACCCATTCTTTTTTGATGAAATCACCATCGGTGGTGGACGATGATGTCTGATGCAGCGGTCCCAATGAGCTGTGATCCAGTCGAAAATCATCATCATCGTCCGGATACAATTGCACTGGAATGGTATCGGGTATGGAATGCGGGTCAAAGAGATTTCCATATGGCGGCAGCGAATGATTCAAATCGACATGATGATCCAAATCGCTATCAAAATTCGACATGCGAAATTTCGAACTTGGCGGCGAGTGTGGCGAATGATGGGCCGAATCCTCGAACATCACCTCTTCTTTAATGAGCATTTCATTGGAATTGTCGCCCGAACCCGATGAATACAGATTCGGTTCGACTTTGATAATGGCCGCTGTGGCCAAGGACGGGGAGGATTTCTCATCGTCGTCATCATCATCAAAATGCTGACCATTCACACGCAACGAACGATGATGCGCACGTGTCGAATCGACAAAATCATCCAAATCGTCATCATCATCATCGTCCATATGTGTCGGATGTCGACGCCGGTGGTTGTTGCTGCTATTGTTGTTATGATTTCGGTGGTTATTATTGCGCTGTAACGCGCGGTGGTGGCTGCTCGATGAGGTTATAGACGAACTGAATTGTGACAAGTGATTGCGTGTGCTGCGTATGGTGGAGGTGCCAATGGCGGTGGATGCGAGCGAGAGCGGAGCACCTGATTTCGACACAACCACTGACGAGGAACATGATGTCGACGAGGATGAAGGCGATGGCGAGGGTGAGGTGCCTATAACATTGAATTAAAAAGCAAAAATGTTTTAGTGTAAGAAAAGCAATTAAAATTGTTAAACTAGAGAAATTTAGCGAATCAATGCAATAAGAAAAATATTTGGAACAGCAAAACAATTGGAAAAAAAAAATCAACTCGCGCTTACCGATTTGTTGCACCACGCTCGCCAAAGCGGAGGAGAGTGTACCAGCGCCACCTGTAGAATGTATTATAGGTGTCTTGCGCAACAATTGTTGTTGCAGCGTGCTACTGCCACTTTGGTTATTACTCTGTATGACGTTAGTCTGATGCTGCGTTTGTGGCTGTGCCAATGCGACACCCTGTTCATTCTGCATATAATTCTTGATGACAATGGTGCGTGTGGGTGTCACCAAGAGTGGTTGTTGCCGCAATTGTTGTTGCTTTAAATCGTGTGATGCATTTGAAGATTCATTGGAGGAATCTTCTGCGGTAGTTGTTTGCATATTCTGGCCACCACCGGTGGTCAAAGAAGAAGTGGAGACAATGCGACTAACATTGCCGCCTCCTTGAATACTATCACTCAGTCCTGAGTTGTCATCTTCCATATCTTCGAGTAACTGCTTTTGCAAATGACGTTGCATGCCACTGGTGCTGGGGCCATCATCTTTAGTCTGTGGCTCTAGCTTTACAATTGTGGCTGTCGTCGCTGCTGCTGACGTCGACGCTGTAGAATTGGTCGCGCTTTTATCATTCTTGGCGGTATTGGTGGCCTGTGAGTTCTGATCGCGTTGATGCACTTGCATATGGGTTTGTAGGGAAGATTGTGTATGCAATTTCTTCTTGCACACTTTGCACTCAAACGGAAAGTCGCCGGTGTGTGTGCGCGCATGTATCTTCAAATTGTAACGCTGACCGAAACCTTTGCCACACACATCACATCTGAAAACAAAATGTAAACAAAAAAAAAATATGTAAAAAAAAATTCACTAAATCAGCATGCATTTACTCACTTGTGCAATTTCACACCCGAATGCAATTTGGAGTGGCCACGCAGTGACGCCAACGCGCTAAATACTTTGCCGCAAATCTCGCAAGTCAAATTCACATTTTCATTGTGAATCTTTTTGTGCACCTTGAAATACTCAAAACTCATGAATTCCTTGTGACACACGTCACATTTGTATTTATGCCGTTCGGATTGCTGACCCGTGTGCACACGCATGTGTTTGATGAAATTCGGTCGGAAACGTACAACACGTCCACATATTTGACATTCGTACGGCTTGCAGCGCAGACAATGTTTCTCATAGTTTTTGAGTGATTTCAGCACCATGTTACATATAGCGCATTTCATGTTGTTGGCATGGCCTGAGACATGGATGTCGTATAGTTCTTTCGATTCGAACTCTTCCACACATGAAAAACATTGATAATTGCCAGTAGTAGTGCCACTGGAAGCTGAGTTGGTATTGCCACTACTATTTGAGGTGGCGTGAGTTGTACTACTTTTGGCCGCCGCCGTCGACGGGGTCGCCGTAGCGGCAGCAGTAGTAGCTACCACGGTGGAAGACGCAACATGACCAGAAGACGATAATGGCGAGGATGATGATGCGGTCGATGGGGATGTAGATTGTGCTGGTGTTGGTGTTGCAGCAGTTAATGCTGGCATTATTGTTGGTGGCGTGGCAGTGACTGCCACTTCTGTGACGCCAGTTGATACTGGTGGTAATGTGGGTACAGTGGTTCCTGCAGTCGGACTAGAAGTAACCACTGTCATTTGTGTGCCTGTGTTTGATACAGGTGTTGCCTGTAGGATAAGTTGTGTTGGCCCACCACCCGGTACACCCTGTTGTACTACATTTAAAACAGTCATCGGACTGCGACTTATCACAGCTGGCATACGCACGAAGGTAGCACCAGTCATGCCACCCATGGCATTACTGATATATACCGGACGACGTTGCAGTTGTGCCAACGCTTCGGATACCGGCACTGCCAAAGTGCGGCCTGTCGCTGTTGTGCCTACTATTGAACCGGCCGGCAAAACTATTTGTTGTGTTTGTGCGCCATGCAGTTGCGTATGGTGTGCAGTTATCGTAGGCGTACTTATATAATTTATACCACTTCTAATAAAGTCTTGTTCCACATTATCATCTTGCTCCATTTTTATATCTGATGTATGCTGTAGCTGCAATTGATTCTCCTCAGCTTCAGCAGCTTGCTCCTCTTCTTCAATATCTTGTAGATTTTCATCATTTAATTCGGGATCCGCTTCTTCTTCTTTAATCATATTTGATGTTTGTGTTGTTTGTATAATGATCCGACGACCATTCAATAAATGATGTTGCGCCATTGCTTGTGTTGCTGCAATTGTCGCCGCGGCACCGTCACTGGTCACATGTGCTCTTGGGAATTCGGAAGCGCTTGTTACTATGATATTCGGTGGGTTTTGTAGTTTAATGGTAGGGTTAGAGTTAACGCTGCTGACTGTATTTATATTCGCAGTTCCGTCACTATTCAAATGATCGTGTATATCATTGTCATCATGCTCCATGGGAGCTTCTTGCAGAATAAATTCGATTTGTTGTGAAAGTGCACTATCGTTCATAGCAATTAGACCATCTAAATCCTTGCTATTAACTAATGTGCTACCGCCATTATGATCACTGACAAAGAGAGATGGCAAAGTATTGCCCACGACACCACTGTGAGAAGTTGTGCTGCCAGACCCATTTGCGGCGCTGCTGGCCATTTCCATCCTTTGTTAAATTGAAATTTTTCGCTACAATGTAACTACTATTCAACTGCTATAATAAAATCAACTTTTTCTTTATTTGCCTTATAATTATTTATGCAAACTACTATTACAATAACTGGCAAGACAATCATATATTTATCTAATTTGTCTGTCTCTAGATTTTCTTGTCAATCAGTCGAGAGTTTCTTGCAGTCCTCAGCCTCCACGCTGAAATTTTTTAATGTCCCGCATTTTCACATCATTTTATTACGATTCATTTTTTCTTTCCGACTTTCGCGCACTCAATTCACCTTCACCTTTTCCTTTGCTTCTTCTTAAATTCCACTTCCACTTGTGCTTCTACTACGGTCCGCTTCTTGCGTTTATTGATTTCCTTTTTGTTTGAGATTTTGTGCGGTATCCGCGTGTGTGTGCGTTTGGTTGTGTGCGCGTGTGGGAAATTTTTTTAGCAAGTTAGTTTTTCATACAAAAATTACAAAAACCCTTTCATACTCCAGTAATTCACAACGTAATTTTTATTTAGTTTGCACTTGGTACACTTTATCACTTATTGCCTTATTTTTAATGAGCAGTTTTTTTATGAATTGAAAATTTTCCGTGCGCTTTACTTTTCATTGCGTTTTTTCGTCCTCCTTGCATTGTTCTGTCTAAATTTTCGCTGCGCCCCCTCAACGAGTTTGATTTTCTCTTTACGTTCGCTTATTCTATTTTGTCTGCTCCTTTCGTAGAAAACAGGTTTGCATTTTTAAGTACTTTTAACAGAAATTTAAAGCAAACCATACACCCGATATAGTGAGTGCTAGACAAATATATCTAAATAAAAATAATGGGTTCAAGCATTAAGTGTAATGTAAGGTAGTTATAATTACGCAATAATAAAAACAAATACTTTTTATAGTACAGAATGAAAAATTCGCAGTATCAATATACAACTAGGTTAAATAGCGGTATTAAATATTGTGACATATATATCACCGCGATTATCTAATATTACCTATTTCACATCGTTACAAAAACAAAAAATCCTATAAGTTTTTGTAAATGTGAAACTCTCTAAGTAAAAAAGCATTATATTTAAATATAATAATAAAACCTGCTTTTGCAACCCGTTTAAAATTTTTACATTTTTCTTTTCGCATTTCGCGTCTACGGTCTATTTTAGCTTTGTTCTTTCGTTTTGCATGGCGTTGCCTTTATTCCCATTTATTCTTGTTTCTTCGAACTCCACCTCATTCGCTTTATTAGCGCTTCTTTTCGGCTACTTTTTATTGACACATTCTTTCAACCCTTGCTTTCCTCACTCCTCTTAAACAATCATTTTAAAATTTCTTTTCTCCCACTTTACTATCCCTTTGGTCCTTTTGCGTTTTGCTCAATGGCCAACTATTAATCACTTTTTCATTCGCAATTTTTAAGCATGTAATTGGCTTTCTGCAGCTTTTTATTCATTGCGCACCTTAACAGTATTATATACTTTAAAATATTTCGTAGTTTTTATACAAATTACCACTAGAAAATTTATTTACAATTATATTTTTTCACAGCGATCACTATTTTACCATTCACTACCGTTCCTTGTCCGACGTGCACACAGTGCTGCCACCGTAATGTTAGTTGAATGCAGAGCAAATTCATTGCATGTTTGTTGAACGAAAGATGCATTGCAGATATCACTCTGTTTTTTTTTTTTGTGGATAAGAAGTATTACCGTCATACGATTTTTGTTAAATATATGTGTTCTTTCTTATTTTGTAAAACAATCAAAATCAAATTTTATTAAATTTTGCAGTTTTTATATCCTATCGTTCCTAACCAGCTAGTAGTCAATAGATGGCGCGATGAGCATTAGTTTATCATGAACAAAAAACAATTTTGTTTTTTTAATTTATTACTTTTAAGAAAAATGCGCTTTTATTAGCAATAATCTATAAAATAAATGTTATTATCACTATATTAATTCTTGAATCAGCAGACTCTAAAAGGTTCTCAGTAGAAATGCGTATTCACCTTATATTAACTTTTTTAAAATATATATATTTCTATAATTTCATATAATAATAATTGATTGAATATTATATTTGTTGACCAATTTTAAATTATCTTCTTAATTTATAATATAATAATTAAATACTTCCTCTCATATTTTTAATTCACAAATAATCGATTATTTCTACTCCGATCTATGAAAAATGCTTTTGAATGCCTATTTTTAATGCTAAATTTGTTTAATTGTTTTATTCGGTAAATTCTTGTTTGATACTAACTGACAATAAATCACAATAAAAATAAAAAATCAAATATCATTATTTACTGTTTTTCGATTACTAAACCCCGATAAATATTTACAACCGACACCCAGTTGAGGAATCGATAAATTATTTGGTACTTTTCTTGCAACCTGCCAATTTGATATTGAGCTCTGCTGGTTACATTGGTCGCCTGCAAATTGCCCAGCACACATTGTTTTGTTGTTGTGGTGAGCGGTTGGTTAACTTGTACGCAAGTTCGCAAGTTCGCTTTTGTAACGTTGATGACGGCGGTGAAAAGCAACGTTTGGCTTAAACTTTTTCGCATTAAAGTTTTGTAACGTGTTTGAGCGGAAAGTCGCGCTTGAAAGCAAAGAAAGCGTCCCAAAAATAATTGAAATACGCTTAAATAAAAAAAAATCAACCATTTAATTCAAAACTGTGTTTTGTGCGTGTGTGTGCTCAACGTAAAAAGAACAACATTTTGTTGTTGTGTGCTGCACAAAGCTGCAGTGTTTATTGGTCGAGTGTGCGATTTTTATTGCGAGAGCTCGGGAAATTTGTGTAAATCGATTCATATAGGAGAAAATTGTAGAGAAAGGATTTTAAGTAAAAAATATACAAATCGTGAAATTCTTTCTCTGAAAAAGAAGCAAGTGAAAAATATATAAGTACAACTATATTTTATGCAAATTGGAAAAAAAATATAAACCAAAAAGTTATGGTTCAAGTGATATAGTGAAGTAAAAGAAACACAAATTGCTCATTGTGTGTTGCTTATGTTGTTGCTACAATTGCGACGCATCGTGTTGTTTTCGCTGCCAACAACTTTTAATTCTCTACACTAAATGAAAAATCGCCTTTTGGCTGGTAAATATCTGAAGAGGTGAGATAAGCAAGAAAACACCAAAAAAGTAACAAAATATCGTGAAAAAAAATCAGCTAATGGGTAGATGAAAATCGCTGTTGTACAACTGTGTGGGCATGAAAAGATAGAAATATTTGTATATGCCACAAGAAAATTGATTGCCAATTTCTAAAGCAAAACAAAGCTCATTATAATATTTGTTTGATTTTATGTATATTTTTTTTAAGTGTGTGTGAAAACTTATCAAAATAAATTAGTGTTGCTAAATGTTGTTCCTGTGGGAAAAATCAAATAATAACAAATCGTGCAGTGAATTTGTTTAGAGCGAAATAAGTAAAGGAAATATAAGGCAAGCGTAGAGCAAAAGCAGTGAGAGCGCGCAAAAGCAGCTGAGAGCGTATTTCCACTGCTGTTGCTGCGTGTACGAATGTGTGTTTATTGGGGCCAGTATTGGAAAACAGACGAAGAAGTCCAAATAAATAATAATAATAATGTGTACAAACGAAATATATTAGAATTTTCATATAATTATTGAGGGTGCTGTTTATTATTTTATAATTTTAAAGAGTTGTGCGTTTTCTTGTTGATTATGAAGCGCAAAATATATATTTCTTTCAATGTGTAAAAGTACGCTGGTCAGCACAGCCGCCCACACCCAATATGCATTATCTTTCGTATGGATACATACAAACATAATATATGTTTACATATCCATATCTTTTGCTTAAAGCGTTCTGAATTCTTTTATTTATTTATTACGGAGGCTAAGGTCTACCACAACGGCGGCGAGGACGCAGACGTCATTGGAGCGTTGCTGCGGCTCAATGCCATATTATAAAGGCACCTACTTATGTACACATGTGCATACATATTACACAATAACAAATAGCTAAAAATAATTTGTTTTGGTTTTAAATTTTTTTTTTTTGTTTGTGTTGGTTAAATATATTTTCCAATTGGCTAAATTTATTACAATAAATTGGTGGTAGCGGCTTTGGTCTCAGGTCAAATAAAATATCGATAATTAGAACTTCGCGCTAACTAGCGGTTTAATTTTATGAAGGTTTTAAATTTGTGCGCTTGATTTAAAAAAAATTATATATTTTTGTGCGCCTAATTTTTTTTTTTCTGATTTTTCCATAATACTTTTTGTATATAAGCACTAAATTTGCGTTTCCGCTCAAGGTTAATAACAGTGTGATAAAAATACAAAAATAGAAAAAAACGAAAATTTAAACACGCAGATTTGCTGAAATTTTCCTTTGGCGGTACAGTAGCAGCGATAATGTCGACAACTTCGTCTATTGATACACCCACATCTCCGAGTGCGCCATTGCCATCCCATCAATCACACCATAACCACCACCACCACCGGCATCAACATCAACCTCAACAACATCAATATCAACAACATCAACATCAGCACCATCCGCATCAGCATACGACCACAGCAATTGTTGTCAGCGCTGGCGCTGGCTCCGGCTCCGGATCCGGCCATCATCACACCAATTCGGCCAATAATTTCACTCACTTCAGCCGTCATCGCACCCACTCGTCCTCATCTTCATCGAATAATTCTTTTACTGGCGGCGTCACTGGCGGTGTCACCTCCATGAAGTCTGGCACAGCAGTAGGTAACACCAATAATGGCAACGGTAACGGCAATGGCAACGGCAACGGCAACTCTAATGGCAATGGCAACGGCAACGGTAATAACTATAAACCAAATAACAGTAATGACGGCAGTAGCTCCAGTGGTAACGGATGTGGCGGTGGCAATGCGGGCAATATGCACAATCAGTCGACACATTCACTACTGACCCCGTCATCGTCGACATCCTCGTCACCTTCAGTATCGGCCTCGGCCTCCACTTCGGCTGCTGTGCATCAGTCACATCCGTACCAACAACAACAACAGCAGCATCCCTCGTTGCAGCAACAACAGCAACAACAACAATACACTTCGTATTCACAACGCGGCGTTGCAAGGCCATCAACGTCATTCTCGACCCCTGACGGCACTGTAACCGCTGTGACCGTCACGACCATCTCCACAAACACACCGGGCAGCATGAAGCGCCATCACACCGACGTATCGGTGTGCTCGTCCGGTTCATCGTCGTCTTGCTGCTCTAGCACCGGTTCGGTTTCGGCAGTCGGCGTTATGGGCGCCACTGGCTCTACTGTGAATGCTGCCATCGTAACTACACCATCTGTGGTAAGCAGCAATGGCGGTGCGGTGATTACGCAGAAATTGAGCAGGACAATTCCATCAGATAAGGTGAGTGTTAGTGAGTGTGTGTGTGTGTGTGTGTGTGTGAATTGAAGAGTGAGTGATGAATTTGACCAACTAATCGATAAATACCTATGTAAATTTATAAAGAGAGTAAATGAAGTGTATGAGCGCTTTGGTATACATGCACCTATACATGTATATAGTATGTGTGTGTATGTGTATGTGGTTTGTAGGCCGAAAGCCAATTAATTTCCAGCTCAGCTGGATTTCTAAATTCTATCAAAATAATGCGCAAGAATAATCTGCTTTTAGGCGCACAGCTGTGTCTCTTGTTTTTTGCATTAAGATTCTCTTGTTTTTGTTTATTTTTTTTTGTGTTTTACTTGTAATACTTATTTCCACATTTACCTTGTCCCGTTTGTCGCTCGGTGCTCGTATTGATTTTTATTTCTCCTTGCAATGAGAGCATGTTTCAATGTTAACGCTGTGCGAGATTTTAGGCGCATGAAGAAATAAATTCAGGGCCAACAGCGCAGCGCAGCGCGTATTGGCCTTCGAAAATTTGTTGGTAACAAGCTCAATGCGCTCATATGACTGTGGGTGCAATACGGTCAGAGTTGCCCATGTGACACATACTCATTTGTGTGTGTAAATGTGTGT
>JAPZAG010003209.1:0-11901 GCA_027475135.1 Bactrocera correcta | reverse complement strand
TGTTTTACCGAAATCACAGAAAAAGCGACCTTAGAAGTACGGCTTTTTTTAGGGTGATGTGCATACTCTTCAATAGCAGAGTAGCTGACAGTGAGTCTCAAGCTAGACAGGAGGTCATGATCCTCACTAGCAGTACCATCAAGTTACTTCCGTATTAAACTTGTCAGGTGCCTGGATACAGCGGAATCGTCGGAAATTGTAAAGCCAATAAACTATCAAGAAAAGGAGCCCATCCCACATTCCATCGGACTAGGAATGAGCAAAGGTTCCCCTGTCCACTTGCATTCGGGCGCTGAAGCTATGGGCTTTGCGCGAGCTCAGCAAACTATGGTTAGTAATCAAAAGTTGTGTGGTTGCCAACGACTTCTTCGCCGCATTAATATCCTAACTAGACATTGCCGTATTGGAACTAATGCGATAAAGCAAAGATTTTGGAGGATGCAAATTGTAAAAGTAACCAGTTTTATCAATCTTTGATTTGTCTGCTGTGTCGATATAAAAAGTTAAACTTTTCAAATATTATAGTTTTATATGCACACTGATATTTACAATGTTGCCAATTTTCATAAGTTCATTTTCCAATAAAAAGCGAAAAATGTATAGCTCAATTTTGAAATTCCGACATTGTAGCACAATAAAGTAGCAAATATATACAGTACACAAACGAAAATAATACTCTTATCCCAAAAATTTAATATGTTTTCGTAATATTGAAAAAATTCTCTATGCCCTTTTAGCGTCATTGAGATTTTTCAACAATTCCACAGTGGCAATGGCAGTAGTGGTGGTGGCTCTGGCCTCTCGGTGCTGCGCACATTCCGCCTACTGCGCATACTCAAGCTGGTGCGTTTCATGCCCAATTTGCGGCGTCAATTATTCGTTATGCTGCGCACAATGGACAATGTAGCGGTATTCTTCTCACTGCTCGTACTCTTCATTTTCATATTCAGGTGAGTGTTTGTTAAAAGTTTGAATAACCCACCCTCCTTAACTAAATTATGTTAGTGTTAGTAATAAAAGTATTGAAAAAATATTTAGTTAATAAAATATATCGGAAATATAGACGCAAAACAAATTAATTGAAATAAAAATAAAACAATATTTTAGACCTAAACAATTATGTTAGGCGGATTTAGTGCAAAGCAGATGAACGAAAATGATTTACAAATAGAAAAAACAAATCTATACAAATATGAGGTAACACTACTAACACATACGAAAATCAAATACACACACTAACTCAGTCTATTAAAAAAAAATATAGAAAAACTACTTGAAATCATACAAAAAAATTACAAAAATTTCATCGAGAAATTATTTTCAAAAATTATTTGAAGCAATTTTTATTTAGTTTTACGTTTATTATGAGTAAAAAACATTAATAGCACTCCGGACAATTTACGTTTTCGGCTAACATATAACTTAGTCATACAACTCTGTTATAAAAAAATATTATTTTTTTTAAATTTTAATTTTCTTATATTTCTCCATATTACTAAAGAAACGCTCCTTGTTCCGGCGTCTCACTTATATCTACTATATTTTATTGTAACAAAAATTAATAATAAGCTTTAAAGCTTCTCTTTTCTGCCTACTCTCGTAACCCTTTTTATAAAATTTTTAAGTTAACTCCAAGCTTTTAAAATAACCCCTTGCAACTTTTCGACCTCTTTTCTATTTTCTAAATTTCTGCTCAAAAGTTGCCCTTGGAATGTAGCCCCCCAAGCACTTTTCTCTTTCAAGTACTACCGCCACCACATTTGTCCCCCTTTGTAAGCTTTTATTCTCTCCTACTTTGCCTAACTTTTACTTAAATGCAAATTCTTGTTTTTCATATCTTACATTTTTATCACGAATCAACCATTTACAGAAATTACATTCAAATTTGAATTTGTAATCATAATTAAAACTTTTTTTATCGTAATGAAAAAATTATTATTCAATAATTATATTTAAGAAATAGTCTCTTTAAAAAAGTAGCATAAAGTTATTACTTTCTATATAGAATTCTTTCATTATAGCGTATAGTCCCATGGTAGTGACTCTAACTTTTTAAAAAAATATAAAAAAAAAACATAAATAAATTCTTTCAAAAAAAAAAAAAAAAATTAGTAATATAACAGAAATAATTCGGTAACATTATATTCTAAGCGTAATGCAATCATCTGTACCCATATATTTTTTTTAAAAAGCTGGCTAAAATAAAATTTATAAAAACAACGACTTAACAGTATACCGTATAATCGAAAAATAGTTATAATTTTTTAAATTTTTACATTCATATATATTTTTCATCAATTTTTACTTTGGTTGCAGTTTTTTTCAAATATTACAGATATTATATGCATATTGCTATTTAGAACGTTTCCAGTTTTCGTTAGTTGGTTTTCCAATGAACAGCGAAAAAAAATATTCAATGGACTCCAAAACATTCTATGCCTAACTTAATTTACACAATTTCAAACATTTAGTTTTTAATTTCCAACGGTAACAGTAAATGATACTGCAATCGTGCTGCCACTTTTCAATAACAATTTATTTTTCACTCCTTGGTTGTCTGGTTCCCAAAGTACACAACCAGCCTTTCAATACCCTATAACAACGTTCACATCAGCTCATCTCTCGCTTTCTTAATTTAGAAAAACCCACTTACCAAAATTTTACAATGTTGTCAATTTTTTGTGACTGGCCATTATTGCTTTTAGATGAAATTTCATATCAAAGCAATTTATCTCGGCTAACTAATTTAGAAAAATGCCCTTTCAAAAAAATTACAACTACCAATTCTTTTATACCATAACATAGCTATTTATCTGAGCTGTCCTTAAGTCCAATTCTCTATGACTGCCAATAATTACTTTCGAACGAAATTTTATAGCAAAGCGATTTAGCTTAGCTCACCTCTCGACCAACTATAAAAATCATACAATGTTGTCAATTTTCTGTGAATATTTATAAATATATAGCTCACTACTTATATTTTTTTACGAAAAAAAACTTATTTATTTCTAATATTAATAATCTCTACAGTTTTCTCTAAACTTATCAACTTTCCACATTTTCTCTTTTAAAACATAAAACTCTCTTGCTGCTCTCTTTTTAAGCATTTTCAAAACAACACATTTTGGGAAAAAAATTTTTTATTGATAATTTTCATTTCTTGCTTTTAAAGAAAGAATTGTGTTAAATATGGAAAATAAATGAGTTACTTCTAAGAAATTCAGCCACTATTTTAACTTATTTTATATTTTTTAGTTTGAAAATTCTGAGTAATCGCTTAGCTCGACACACAAAAAATTGTTTTCAATTAATTTTCGTTTAACATAAAGCATAAGCTTAAGAAAAACACATTTCGCTCACTTGCCGTTCCACAAGTGTTCGCAACTGCTCACAGCTTAAAGCAAAAACAACAAACGTCCACTTCGTCTATCTCTTACGCTCACTCTAGCTCTTTCACTCACTAAACACTCAATTCTAAGAAAATTTCTCACAATAACACAAAGTCGATTTAGTGCTTCAGTATTTAGTACGACATTTTATCATGGTAAAATCGTTAGTTAGTCTAGTAATCGATGTGTATATTTAGACGATTTAGAATTTAGTGTAACTCTGGATATGTTTTGGTCATAGAGTTAGTCAACAGTCAAATAAAAAAATGTAAAAATTAATATATATTAAAAAAATTTATTAAATAAAATTAAAATTTCCAAAACTCAAAATTTCAAAACCACTTACTTCTACTTCATAAATCCAACGCTCATTTATTTTTGTGAAACCGTTTATTTTTTAGTACAACTGTGCTAGAGTTTTTCTCATTACTATTTTTACACATACATTCTCTCTACACAAATATATTAATGTACGTACATATATTTTACAAATATTTGCAGTAAAATTTTACGCCTAATTGTGTAGTTAGTGGAAAGTATTCTTCAATTTCGCCAGTTAGTTAGTTTCATTGTTGCCTAAAGTAGTTAGTAAAACACCAAAAACAACAAGTCGTATTTTTTGAAAAAAAAGCTACAACTATTTTATATAAATGTTTTAATTTTTCACCAAGCTACTTATAAATTTATGGAAAATACTCATTAAGAAAAAATAATATTTTTTAAAAAATTTTGAAATAAACTCTGAAATTTAAATAATTGTATTAAAATACCACACAACCAACCAAAGCCACATACGCATAGCACCACATATTTAAAAACAAATACATAATATTAAATGGCAAATTGCTTTCACATACTCGCATACATACATATTTACTCAGCCAATTGACAAAAAAATTCACTTACTTACATACCTATAATATATACTCGCCACATATTTTTGACATAAAAGAATTTTTTGGGATAAATATTTAAACCAGAAATGTCTAAATCTTTTTTTATAATTATGATAAATGATTTATAAAAAAATCTTGAGCGAGATTTACTAGTTTTAAGCTTTCCATACTGTTTTTTTTGTTTTCGAAACAAATTTCAAGCTATTTTTTAAGCTCTTTGTCGGCAGTTTGTATCACTATACTTTCGCTTTTACATCCTTATACTTTCACAATGATTTCCAAACAACACTGTTGCCAATTTTCCAAAAACAAAATAATAATAATCATTAAATACTTTTTGTTTTTAATTTTAATTTCAAAAATATATATAGGAAAACAGATATGGCAATTTTCTTCAAAAAATGCATTTACGCAGTTGCCAATTTTCCTTGAAAGTATATATTGACAGTTCATACCAATATTAACGCAAAATGTAAACAATTAAAAATATAAACTATTCAAAATATTCCGCAACATTTCATATTACAGATAATTCAACTGAACTTCTGTTGATAAGTACACACTGTGACAAAATGTGTCAGCTGTGCTGCTGAGAAATTTTTTTCACGATGAAATTCAATATTATATATTTCAAAAAGTCAAAAAGTACACAACGATGCTGAATTTCATTAGTGAAAAGAATTCCACGATATATACGTATTAATTAAAAAATAGTCATTTTAAAAATATTTCACAAGACTTCAAAGTCTACATTTGGAAATTTTTCTTTCGGTAAAAAAAAAAAAAAAAAAACACAAAACACAAAAGTTTTTTTTTTTTTGTTAAAAAAATATACAATGTTGCCAAATTTTATTAGCAATACCTGAGCTAGCAATTTGTGGACTATTGAACATTAAATGGCTATAGTCCTCTAAGAAACTATTTTAATTTTTTGACATTTGCATAAAGCACTTCCAGGAGTTTTAAATAATCGCTACTTGCTCAGCTAATTTCTCACATTTCGTATCCGCAAACATATTTCCATCACAAGTGAAATTGGCAAATGTGTTGGTTTGGAGAGCTTTATTCTGTCTGTATTTTATTGTATTCGATTCTGACATTATTTAAACTCTTTTTTAACTGCACAGTACTTTCGTTGCGTTATAAAAGGACCTTTTTGGGACCACACGGTCTTATAACTCTAGCATTTGCAAAGTCTTCGCTTCTTCTGTTTCATTCAGAAGATGATTTTGTATGACTGAATATCTGAAAGCTTGTTTCAGGAAATTAAAACTATTCACTCGTTCGACAATAATTTGGAATTTTATATTAAAAATTTCACCTTAAAGGTTTAAAAAATTACTATTTTCTTGTTAGAGTTAGTGTTCATTATATTAGAACAATAATTTGGTGTTTTTTGGTCGACATAGTCATTACTTAAAAAGCAAATCTCATGGATAGCAAAGTCGAATATATAAGGAACTTATTTTAAGAAATTTCTGTCTTCAGCAAGCAATTTCAAAGTTCCTACAAAATTTCGTTGACGCAAAAAGCTGTTCACAAAATTCCAATAGTTCTTTCGAAGCAAGCTGAAGCATTTAAGATGCTTTAAAAGTCGATGAACATCAAATAACATATTTGGGGCAACATCGCATGTACGACAAACTAAAGTTGGTTCTACTTTTGTTTATAATTATTTATACCGGCATTAATTTCCCCCCCTGTTCTCTTACCCGAACCGCAGTTTATTCTTCCACGCTCCTTATTTTTTCTTAAACTTTTATTCTTTCGTTCTTACTTCCTCTTGTTTGCCGCTATGCTACGTTCTATGCTCTGCTCTTCACTCTGCGCGCAATATAAAATTTCTCTCTTTCTCTTTTGCTCTTACTCTCTCTCTCTTTTCTACGCTCTCTCTATTTATATATCTCTTGCTCTCTTTTCTAACACTGACTTATGCGCTATTTCACTCTCTCCAATGCGTTTCTTTAAATTTTAACGTATTTGCGTATAAACAAAAATACTTAAATATTGAAATAAAATATTGCTAAAAATAAATTTTAAATTACCAATAAATATTTCAATTATGCTATCAATTATTTATAAATATATATCATAACTAATAACTCTATACTTTATATATGAAAAAAATATATATATACTTATTTAAAAATATATCTCAACTCGTCACAAATTTCAATTTATCAATTTAAATAAATATATATACATACATATATGATATATATAATATATAAAATCAATCAAACCAATCGAACATCAATCAATTTAGTATACTCGGCATGAATCTATTCGGATGTAAATTCTGCGAAACAATTAACGATGAAAGAGTATGCGATCGTAAGAATTTCGACAGCCTGCTGTGGGCGCTCGTCACTGTGTTTCAGGTAGAATTTGCTAGAAAAATACCATAATAACTATACAATACTTAACAACTTTAACTACTACTACTATAACTATTACTATGACTATTGCTATATTTTGTTCGACTAACTAATAACTAATCTAATGCATTTTTTACGACGAATATGTATAAAAATTTAGTAAGGAAAAGTCGTATTTTATATAAAATGTTTATTACAAAAAAATACAAAATATTTAAAATGTGAATTGCTGTGTTATTTTCTGTTGTGCCCAAATAGCGAAAGAAAAAAAAAAAACTATATTGTTGTAATTATCTTTAGTGCATACTAATATTTAATTTATATTTTCATAACATTTTTTTTTTTTTGCGTAATTTATTTTTTAGTTTATTTCTCGCTATTTTGCTATTTAATTTTTTATTTTTAAAAATTATTAGTATTTCTTTATAGATATTACAAAATGGCTACAGAAATGAAGAAAAATGTATATAATTTTTTTTTTTTACATTAGGGTGGCAATATTTTAGTTTATTCCTTCCTTATTTGTAATAATAAAATTTTTTAATTATAAAGTTTAATTGGCTGTATAAAAATAAAAAAAAAATATTTTTATAAAAAAAATTCATAAAAAAAATTATTAATTGTAATTAATAAAAATTATAATTAAAAAATAAATTTTTGAATTTAAAATTAATTTTGTTTAAAATTAAAAAAAAAAAAAAATTCAAAAAATTAAAATTAAATTTAATTTAATTAAAAATTAATTTTAATTAATTAATTAAAAATTAATTATAATTAATTAATTAATTTTTTTATGGATTTTTTATAATTAACTAAAAAAAAATTTTTGCTTGCGCTGCGCTCTTTTCTACATTATTTTTTCTAGAAAAAATTTAATTTTGTGGTGTGTTGCGTATAAAAAATATTTCAAAAATTTTCGAAAATTACAAATAGACACTAATTTTTTTAAATTTTTTTTTACATAAAATTCATGTATGTGAGTATATACATATAAATATTTATGTAGTGAAACTCATGCTAGCGAATTGGTAATTAGTTGAAATTTAAGAATACTTAGTGACTAGTAAAATTTTTTATTAGAAATTTTATGTACAAAAAACTAGCAGTATTATTACCTTAGGTATAACGAGTACAAGCAAAACTTATGACTTTTAAAAGTGTTTTATGTATTCTGCGCATGTTTTAGTTAGTGCATATGTTTTTTTTTGAGACAGCAGTTAGTTGTTAAGAAAGCAAAAGCAGCAGAAAGACTAAATCTACCACAAAATCAACAGGTAAGCCTTTTTTAACAATTTTCTTGTGCCCTTTTCAATTCACTCGATTCGTTTTGCATGACAGCATGAACCCGTGTAAATAGCTCAAGCATGCGCACTTAATCACTCATGCAATATAACTCATTTGAGCGCATACTCATAATGCACTCGACTCAAAACTCACAGAGAAGCGCTTAAAATAGATTTGAGTGAAAACGTCTTTACTAAAGTCAAAATTTATGAACTTCAACAAAAATATTACTTTAGTATTCCGTAAAAAGCTCAAAAACTATTTCACATTTCATTAAGAAACACTCTAATGAGTATTCTCTGCAGTATTTTGTGCTCTAAATAAATACTTTATTTGATTTTACTCAAAACCACTACGATTAACCAAAAGCGAAAAATTAGTCTTGCTCTACCAAAAGCACTCAGCCAAAAAATTACTCAATATTTTTCCTTAGACAGAGTATAAAATCATATTATATATATTGCTACTCGAAAATATTATTCATTTTCGAAACGGTCAATGTGTGATTAGTGAAAAAATCTTAAGAAAAGCGAAATACATAAAACATAAGCACTCAAATTCCACTCAAACAAATAAAAATTATATTAAAAGAAATTGGCAAACTGTTAAGTCACAAACATTAAAAAAACACACAAATTTTATTTCAATCAATTTTTACGCTAAATGAAACTGTGAAAAAATTTAAAGGCTTCAAGCAATTTTATCTATTGTTCTTATGACATAAGGTCTATCTTATGAAAAGATATGATAACTTAAAGTTTTCACTCGATCTTTAACTCAATCCAAAAATACGCTCTCTGCCTCTCAACCACGCAAGCATACGCTCTTTAAACATCAGCCAGTCAGCATTGCACACTCATTTTGTCAACCAATCAGCGTTAACTACTCATCGTCACTCACTTAAACGCTAAAACACTCACACTGCTTGCTCAATATTTTTATGCACGACTTTATTGACGTCTCTCAAGCAGCACGTTTTTAAATTAAAACAAGTATATAACAACAACAGCATTTTGTATATCACTCGCTTAATCATGACACTAAAATTGCTGACATTTTATGCTCAACTTATATCTAACGAACTCACACTCACACTATGCTTAAAACATGCTTTAAAATCTTTGAAACTAAAACCCAAAAACAACTAAATGCGCTCCTTAAAACATCAGTGTGTTTACTTTAAGCTCTTTTTTTTACTTTGAATTCGCTCTCTCTCTGTTGTGTCTGTCTCTTTTTAATTACTTTCTAATGCTCACAGATAATTTTGAAATTATTGTATTATGAAAATCCTTTTCTACTACCCACTTTACTCATTACTTTTATGTCTAAGTACTAATTTTTAAGATCACTTATACGCTCTTGCTTACAAATACCCACAGAGAACAATGCTACACTCTCAAACAAATTACAATGCTCTCTTACTTTCAACCCAACTCACTTCCTTAAAAATGCTTTTGTCTCACCCAAACCCAACGTCCACGTACTACTTTTCTAACCACAGAACTACTCACTGTTACACGCTCTTATTCGCTCTCTTTTACCTACCAACGCGCTCTTCACCCACTCTAACCAGTTTCCAATCAAAAAAATAATTTCAAAATTTAGTAAAAATTAAAAAAAGTGCTTAACTGCTAAATTTTTGCGCTCTTTCAAGTTTTATTTCTAAGTTTTTTTTCAATTTTTATTTTTACGAAAAGAAAACACAATTATAAGACCACAATTATATCATACTACATTTGTAAATTCGACGCCAAATTAAGAAAAGCTTTTTGTAAATAACTCGCAAACCAGTTTTAGGAAAATTTTTAACTCAATTCATTGAATTTTTGGCTTAAGTTTTTTTTATTAATGTCTCGAAAAGCGTTTAATCATGTACAAAGCGTATATACTTATATCTGCAACATAGCTGTAAATTAATATAAATAACCGTATTAAAAATTACGAAAATACAAAAACAATACAAACAAACATACACAATTAAATTTATCGAAACTTAAACAACAAGAACATAGCAATTTTTTTGAAAAAGGAAGTATTTTTGAAATATAAAACAGAAAGTAGGAACAAATATGCATAATTTCCCGCAGTATCCCAAACAAAGTTCCCAAAAAATATATTACATTCCCTCATAAACACAAACATTTATAAAAAGAAAAAATATTGAAAAACCTTTGAAAATATCTATTTTCCAAAAACTTTTTTAAAACTATAATAGTGCATTAAAAAATAATAATTTCGAATGTAAACGTAAAAATAAGAGAGAAAACAACAACAGTTCGCACAATTTGAGTTCTCAAATTTTGAAAACAATTAAAAAACAATAATAATATTCGAAAATGATACAAAAAAATTTATTTTCCAACTTCGAAAAAATAATTACAATATATTCGACAATATTAAAAACATAATAACTTCCTAATATCAATAAATAAACAAGAAAATAACAAAACAAAGTTTTAAATTTTCAAACTTAAAAAAAAAAATTAAAAAACTAGAACAAAATTTTTTAAAAATATAGAAAAATAATTTTCGTACTGGAATCAATTAATAAAACTATTTTAGTACATTACGTCCTACATTCCAAATTTTTCAATTTGAAAGAAAATTAAAAAACTACCACAAAAAATTTCCAAAATGTAAAAAAAAAAAATTTAAATAAAATAAAAACCGGCAATTAAATGATTCGGCAGCGTTACTGAAAAAAAAAAGAAAAAAATTGAAAGGCTATAAAAAATTAGATGAAATTAAAACATGGCATTGAGTCTTTGAAAAAACAATAATTGTCAAAAACTTAAGCAGAGAATATTACCACGAATACCAAACTTTCTTATGCTCTCCGCTAAACAACTTAACTCGAAAAAAAATTGGCTAAAACTATCACATTAAATAAAAAATATTTCTTTGAAATATCAATTATTTAAAAAATTTAAATTAAATTAAGTGCTGTTAGTTAGCCACCAAAACCTAAACCGCTGTGATTCTTTCAAAAAACAAAGAATAGAAACCCACAAAATACAAATACAAACCCAACCCCATCCCTCCTCAAATAAACAAATAATAAAACATATTTTCAAAAATAATATTTGAAACATTTTTCAAAAGAAAAATAATACACAAATTTCGAATGCAAAAAGAATTAAAAGAAAGGCACAAAACCTCTTTAAAAATTAAATTTAAAAAAATTATATAATAAAAAAAATAATAAAATATGCTAATAGAAACAAATAAAAAATTTATAAAAGAAATAAAATTTTGTAACTACAATAATTAAAAAATAAAAATTTCAGAAAATATTGCAAAAAAAAAAAATTTTTTAAAACAAAATTTTAGAAAATAAAAAACCTTATTGATAACCATTACAGAAAACTGCAAAAAATTTAAAGAAAAATATTTTTTTTTTAACAAATTTTTAGAAAATAAAAAAAAATTTATTGACAACCATAACAGAAAACCCCGTTATCCACTACAAAAAATTTAAATTTTTGTAAAAGACAAAAAAAATAAATTTTATAAAAAAAAATTTAAATAACATAGAAGCATTAAATAACAAAAAATAAAAATTTTAAATATAAATTAAATAAAATTTTACAAAACTACAAAATACAAAATTTTAGTAAATTAAAAATGCAAAAAAATTTTAAAAATAATGTATATAATAAAAAATACCAAACACGAAATAAAAAACCCTATCTTTACTCACTGCAAAAAAATAAATACTTTCAAATATAAAATTTGTTACAAAAATTAAAAATAATTAAAAGAATAAATAAAAACTAATATTTTATAAAAAAAAAATAAATGAAAAAAACTTAAAACTAGCTCAAACCCTCACTATCATATGCACTGCACAAAAAAATAAAAACTAATAATAATAAAAATAAAAATAAAAAAATAAAGGAATTTAATTAAAAAGCAAAAAAAAACTAAAAAAAAAAAACAAAAAATTCAAAAAAA
>JAPZAG010003208.1:0-11916 GCA_027475135.1 Bactrocera correcta | reverse complement strand
ATAACGGCGGTGCATTTAGAAGAATTTTATAATCTTATATTCAGGCATAAAGTCGATTTTCTTGTATATACTCATTTAGCAATCGATATCGAAATGCTTCAAATCATTAGTTTTACATTTTCAAGTTGTTTATAATAAACCTTCTTTAAAACACTGAAGTCTACATAAAGCCTTAACGGTATAACTGCAGTGCATTTCAAAGAATTTCGTAATCTTATATTTAGGTACAAAGTCGATTTTTTTGTATTTACATATTTAGCAATCGATATCGAAATGCTTCAAATCATAAGTTTAACATATTTAAGTTAATTATTCCCCTCTATCTTACTGAAGTCTACATAAAGCCTTAACGGCATAACGGCAGTGCGTTTAGAAGAATTCCGTTATCTTATATTTAGGTATAAATTCGATTTTCTTGTATATACACATTAAGCAAGCGATATCGAAATGTTTCAAATCATTAGTTTAACATATTTAAGTTATTTAACCTTCTTTAACATATTGAAGTTGATATAAAGCCATGGTGGCATAACGGCAGTGCATGTAGAAGAATTCCGTAATCTTATATTCAGGTATAAAGTCGATTTTCTTGTATATACACATTTAGCTATCGATATCGAAATGCTTCAAATCATTAGTTTAACATATTAAGTTAATAAACATTTTTTAGCTTGATGAGTTCTACATAAAGCCTTATCGGTATAACGGCAGTGCATTTAGAAGAAATCCGTAATGTTATAATTTTATATTTAGGTATAAAGTCGATTTTGTTGTATTTACAAATTTAGCAGTCGATAACGAAATGCTTCAAACCATTAGTTTAACATATTTAAAATAATTAACCTTCTCTATCGTATTGTAGTTGACACAAACCATGGCGGCATAACGACAGTACATTTGGAAGAATTCCGTAATCTTATATTTAGGTATATGTAAAGTCGATTTTCTTGTATATACACATTTAGCATTCGATGTCGAAATGCTTCAAATCATTAGTTTTACATTTTCAAGTTATTTATAATAAACCTTCTTTAACACACTGAAGTCTACATAAATCCTTAACGGTATAACTGCAATGCATTTAGAAGAATTTCGTAATCTTATATTAAGGTATATAGTCGATTTTCTTGTATTTACATATTTAGCAATCGATATCGAAATGCTTCAAATCATTAGTTTAACATATTTATGTTAATTAACCAACTTTAACGTATTGAAGGTGAAACAAAGCCATGGCGGCATAACGACAGTAATTTGGAAGAATTCCGTAACCTTATATTTAGGTATAAAGTCGATTTTCTTGAATATATGCATTTAGCAATCGATATCGAAATGCTTCAACTCATTAGTTTAACATATTTAAGTTAACAAACCTTCTTTAACGAACTGAAGTTGACATAAAGCCATGGCGGATTAACGGCAGTGCATTTGGAAGAATTCCGTAATCTTATATGTAGGTATAAAGTCAAATTTCTTGTACTAGCACATTTAGCAATCGATATCGAAATGCTTTAAATCATTAGTTTAACATATTTAAGTTAAATTACCTTCTTTAACCTACCGAAAGTGACATGAAGCCATGGCGGCATAACGGCGGTGCATTTAGAAGAATTCCGTAATTTTATATTTAGGTATAAAATCGATTTGTTGTATAAACACAATTAGCAATCGATATCGAAATGCTTGAGATCATTAGTTTAACATATTTAAGTTAATTCACCCTATTTATCTTCCTGAAGTCTACATAAAGCCTTAACGGCATAACGGCTGTGCATTTAGAAGAATTACGTAATCTGATATTTAGGTATAATCTTATATTTAGATATAAAGTCGATATATATATCGAAATGTTTCAAATCATTATTTTAAGATATTTAAGTTATTAAGCCTTCTTTAACGCACTGAAGTTAACATAAAGCCATGGCGGTATAACGGCAGTGCATGTAGAAGAATTCCGTAATCTTACGTTTAGGTATAAATTCGATTTTGTTGTATATACACATTTAGCAATCGATATCGAGATGCTTCAACTCATTAGTTTAACATATTTAAGTTAATAAACTTTCTTCGAAGAACTGAAGTTGGCATAAAAGCGTGGCGGCATAACGGCAGTGCATGTAGAAGAATTCCGTTATCTTATATTTAGGTATAAAGTCGATTTTTTTGTATATACACATTTAGCAATCGATATCGAAATGCTTCAAATCATTAGGTTAACATATTTAAGTTAATAAACCATCTTTAACGCATTGAAGGTGATATAAAGCCATGGCGGCATAACGACAGTACATTTGGAAGAATTCCGTTAACCTATGTTTAGGTATAAAGTCAGGTTTCTTGTGTTAGCAAATTTAACAATCGATATCGAAATGCTTCAAATCATTAGTTTTACATTTTCAAGTTTTTTATAATAAACCTTCTGTAACGCACTGAAGTCTACATAAAGCCTTAGTATACCTGCAGTGCATTTAGAAGAATTCCGTTATCTTATATTTAGGTATAAAGTCGATTTTCTTGTATTTACATATTTATCAATCGATATAGAAATGCTTCAAATCATTAGTTTAACATATTTAAGTTAATAAAGCTTCTTTAACGCACTGAAGATAATATAAAGCCATAACGGTATAACGGCAGTGCATTTGGAAGAATTCCGTAATCTTATGTTTAGGTATATGTAAAGTCGATTTTCTTGTATATGCACATTTAGCATTCGATGTTGAAATGCTTCAAATCATTAGTTTTACATTTTCAAGTTATTTATAATAAACCATCTTTAACACACTGAAGTCTACATAAAGCCTTAACGGTATAACTGCAATGCATTTAGAAGAATTTCGTAATCTTATATTAAGGTATATAGTCGATTTTCTTGTATTTACATATTTAGCAATCGATATCGAAATGCTTCAAATCATTAGTTTAACATATTTATGTTAATTAACCAACTTTAACGTATTGAAGGTGAAACAAAGCCATGGCGGCATAACGACAGTAATTTGGAAGAATTCCGTAACCTTATATTTAGGTATAAAGTCGATTTTCTTGAATATATGCATTTAGCAATCGATATCGATATGCTTCAACTCATTAGTTTAACATATTTAAGTTAATAAACCTTTAACGCACAGAGGTCTACATAAAGCCTTAACGGTATAACTGCAGTGCATTTAAAAGAATTCTGTAATCTTATATTTAGGTATAAAGTCGATTTTCTTGTATATATACATTTAGAAATCGATATCGAAATGCTTCAAATCATTAGTTTAACATATTTAAGTTAACAAACCTACTTTAACGAACTGAAGTTGACATAAAGCCATGGCGGAATAGCGCCAGTGCATTTGGAAGAATTCCGTAATCTTATATTTAGGTATAAAGTCGATTTTCTTGTATATATGCATTTAGCAATCGATATTGAGAAGCTTCAATTCATTAGTTTAACATATTTAAGTTAATAAACCTTCTTCAACGCACTGAAGTTGTCATAAAGCCATGGCGGCATAGCGGCAGTGCATGTAGCAGAATTCCGTTATCTTATATTTAGGTATATAGTCGATTTTCTTGTATATATGTATGCATTAAGCAATCGATATCGAAAAGCTTCAAATCATTATTTTAACATATTTAAGTTAATAAGGCTTCTTGAACGCACTGAAGTTAACATAAAGCCATGGCGGTATAACGGCAGTGTATGTAGAAGAATTCCGTAATCTTATGTTTAGGTATAAATTCGATTTTGTTGTATATACACATTTAGCAATCGATTTCGAGATACTTCAATTCATTAGTTTAACATATTTAAGTTAATAAACCTTCTTCAACGCACTGAAGTTGTCATAAAGCCATGGCGGCATAACGGCAGTGCATGTAGAGGAATTCCGTAATCTTATATTTAGGTATATGTAAAGTCGATTTTGTTGTATATACACATTTAGCAATCGATATCGAAATGTTTCAAATCATTAGTTTAACATATTTAAGTTAACAAACCTACTTTAACGAACTGAAGTTGACATAAAGCCATGTCGGAATAGCGGCAGTGCATTTGGAAGAAATTCGTAATCTTATATTTAGGTATAAATTCGATTTTCTTGTATATACACATTAAGCAATCGATAACGAAATGCTTCAAATCGATAGTTTAACGTATTTAAGGTTATTAACCTTCTTTATCTTACTGAAGTTTACATAAAGGCATAGCGGTATAACGGCAGTGCATTTAGAAGAATTCCGTAATCTTATATTTAGGTATAAAGTCGATTTTGTTGTATATATACATTTAGCAATCGATATCGAGATGCTTCAACTCATTAGTTTAACATATTTAAGTTAATAAACCTTCTTTAACGATCAGAAGTTGGCATATAGCCATGGCGGCATAGCGGCAGTGCACGAAAAGAATTCCGTAATCTTATATATAGGTATAAAATTGATTTTCTTGTATATATTCATTTTGCTATCGATATCGAAATGCTTCAACTCATTAGTTTAATATATTAAGTTAATAAACATTTTTTAGCTTACTGAAGTCTACATAACGCCTTAACGGTATAATGGCAGTGCATTTAGAGGAATTCCGTAATGTTATAATTTTATATTTAGGTATAAAGTCGATTTTCTTGTATTTACAGATTTAGCAATCGATATCGAAATGCTTCAAACCACTAGTTTAACATATTTAAAACAATTAACCTTCTTTATCGTATTAAAGGTGATAAAAAGCCATGGCGGCATAACGAAAGTACATGTGGAAGAATTCCGTAATCTTATATTTAGATATAAATTCGATTTTCTTGTATGTATACATTTCGCAATCGATATCGAAATGCTTCAGATAACTGGTTTAACATATTTGAGTTAATTAACCTTCTTTATCTTACTGAAGTTTACATAAAGCCATAACGGCATAACGGCAGTATATTTATATGAATTCCGTTATCTTATATTTAGGTATAAAGTCGATTTTTTTGTACATGCACATTTAGCGATCGATATCGAAATGCTTCAAATCATTAGTTTAACATATTAAGTTAATAAACATTTTTTAGCTTAATGAGGTCTACATAAAGCCTTAAGGGTATAACGGCAGTGCATTTAGAAGAAATCCGTAATGTTATAATTTTATATTTAGGTATAAAGTCGATTTTGTTGTATTTACACATTTAGCAGTCGATATCGAAATGCTTCAAACCATTAGTTTAACATATTTAAAATAATTAACCTTCTTTATCGTATTGTAGTTGATACAAACCATGGCGGCATAACGACAGTACATTTGGAAGAGTTCCGTAATCTTATATTTAGGTATATGTAAAGACGATTTTCTTGTATATACACATTTAGCATTCGATATCGAAATGCTTCAAATCATTAGTTTTACATTTTCACGTTATTTATAATAAACCAGTGCATTTAGAAGAATTCCGTAATCTTATATTAAGGTATAAAGTCGATTTTCTTGTATTTACCTATTTAGCAATCGATATCGAAATGCTTCAAATCATTTGTTTAACATATTTATGTTAATTAACCAACTTCAACGTATTGAAGGTGAAATAAAGCCATGGCGGCATAACGACAGTAATTTGGAAGAATTCCGTAATCTTATATTTAGGTATAAAGTCGATTTTCTTGTATATATGCATTTAGAAATCGATATCGAAATGCTTCAAATAATTAGTTTAACATATTTAAGTTAACAAACCTACTTTAACGAACTGAAGTTGACATAAAGCCATGGCGGATTAACGGCAGTGCATTTGGAAGAATTCCGTAATCTTATATGTAGGTATAAAGTCGATTTTCTTGTACTAGCACATTTAGCAATCGATACCGAAATGCTTCAACTCATTAGTTTAACATATTTAAGTTAAATTACCTTGTTTAACCTACCGAAAGTGACATGAAGCCATGGCGGCATAACGGCGGTGCATGTAGAAGAAATCCGTTATTTTATATTTAGGTATAAAATCGATTTGTTGTATAAACACATTTAGCAATCGATATCGAAATGCATCAAATCATTAGTTTAACATATTTAAGTTAATTCACCCTATTTATCTTCCTGAAGTCTGCATAAAGCTTTAACGGCACAACGGCAGTGCATTTAGAAGAATTACGTAATCTTATATTTAGGTATAAAGTCGATTTTCTTGTATATACTTATTTAGCAATCGATATCGAAAAGCTTCAAATCATTATTTTAACATATTTAAGTTAATAAGGCTTCTTGAACGCACTGAAGTTAACATAAAGCCATGGCGGTATAACGGCAGTGTATGTAGAAGAATTCCGTAATCTTATGTTTAGGTATAAATTCGATTTTGTTGTATATACACATTTAGCTATCGATATGGAAATGCTTCAAATCATTAGTTTAACATATTAAGTTAATAAACATTTTTTAGCTTATTGAGGTCTACATAAAGCCTTAGCGGTATAACGGCAGTGCATTTAGAAGAAATCCGTAATGTTATAATTTTATATTTAGGTATAAAGTCGATTTTGTTGTATTTACACATTTAGCAGTCGATATCGAAATGCTTCAAACCATTAGTTTAACATATTTAAAATAATTAACCTTCTTTTACGTATTGTAGTTGATACAAACCATGGCGGCATATCGACAGTACATTTGGAAGAATTCCGTAATCTTATATTTAGGTATATGTAAAGTCGATTTTCTTGTACATACACATTTAGTAATCGATATCGAAATGCTTCAAATCATTAGTTTAACATATTAAAGTTAATAAACCTTCTTTAACGAACCGAAGATAACATAAAGCCATAACGGCATAACGGCAGTGCATTTAGAAGAGTTCCGTAATTTTATGTTTAGGTATAAAGTCGATTTTCTTGTATTTACATATTTAGCAATCGATATCGAAATGCTTCAAATCATTAGTTTAACATATTTAAGTTAGTTAACCATCTTTAACGAATTGAAGGTGAAATAAAGCCATGGCGGCATAACGACAGTAATTTGGAAGAATTCCGCCATCTTATATTTAGGTATAAAGCCGATTTGCTTGTATATATGCATTTAGAAATCGATATCGAAATGCTTCAAATCATTAGTTTAACATATTTAAGTTAACAAAGCTTCTTTAAAGAACTGAAGTTGACATAAAGCCATGGCGGATTAACGGCAGTGAATTTGGAAGAATTCCGTTATCCTATGTTTAGGTATAAAGTCAAGTTTCTTGTACTAGTTCATTTAGCAATCGATATCGAAATGCTTCAAATCATTAGTTTAACATATTTAAGTTAAATCACCTTCTTTAACCTACCGAAGGTGACATGAAGCCATGGCGGCGTAACGGCAGTGCATGTAGAAGAATTCCGTAATTTTATATTTAGGTATAAAATATATGTGTTGTATAAACACATCGGGCAATCGATATCGAAATGCTTCAAATCATTAGTTTAACATATTTAAGTTAGTTAACCCTATTTATCTTCCTGAAGGCTACATCAAGCCTTAACGGCATAACGGCAGTGCATTTAGAAGAATTACGTAATCTTATATTTAGGTATAATCTTATATTTAGATATAAAGTCGATATATATATAGAAATATTTCAAATCATTATTTTAACATATTTAAGTTAATAAGCCTTCTTTAACGCACTTAAGTTAACATAAAGCCATGGCGGTATAACGGCAGTGCATGTAGAAGAATTCCGTAATCTTATGTTTAGGTATAAATTCGATTTTGTTGTATATACACATTTAGCAATCGATATCGAGATGCTTCAACTCATTAGTTTAACATTTTTAAGTTAATAAACTTTCTTCGAAGAACTGAAGTTGGCATAAAAGCATAGCGGCATAAAAGCATGGCGGCATTACGGCAGTGCATGTAGAAGAATTCCGTTATCTTATATTTAGTTATAAAGTCGATGTTCTTGTATATACACATTAAGTAATCGATATAGAAATGCTTCAAATCATTAGTTTAACATATTAAAGTTAATAAACCTTCTTTAACGCACTGAAGTCTACATAAATCCTTAACGGTATAACTGCAGTGCATTTAGAAAAATTCCGTAATCTTATATTAAGGTATAAAGTCGATTTTCTTGTATTTACATATTTAGCAATCGATATCGAAATGCTTCAAATCATTAGTTTAACATATTTAAGTTAACAAATCTTCTTTAACGAACTGAAGTTGACATAAAGCCATGGCGAATTAACGGCAGTGCATTTGGAAGAATTCTGTTATCCTATGTTTAGGTATAAAGTCAAGTTTCTTGTATTTACATATATAGCAATCGATATCGAAATGCTTCAAATCATTAGTTTAACATATTTAGGTTAAATTACCTTCTTTAACCTACCGAAGGTGACATGAAGCCATGGCGGCATAACGGCAGTGCATTTAGAAGAATTCCATAATCTTATATTAAAGTACAAAGTCGATTTTCTTGTATATACTCATTTAGCAATCGATATCGAAATGCTTCAAAATATTAGTTTAACATATTTAAGTTAATAAACCTTCTTCAACGAACTGAAGTTGGCATAAAGCCATGGCGGCATAAGGGCAGTGCATGTAGAAGAATTCCGTTATCTTATATTAATGTATAAAGTCGATTTTCTTGTATTTACATATTTAGCAATCGATATCGAAATGCTTCAACTTATTAGTTTAACATATTTAAGTTAATAAACCTTCTTCAACGAACTGAAGTTGGCATAAAGCCGTGGCGGCATAACGGCAGTGCATGTAGAAGAATTCCGTTATCTTATATTTAGGTATAAAGTCGATTTTGTTGTATATACACTTTTAGAAAATCGATATCGAAATGCTTCAAATCATTTGGTTAACATATTTAAGTTAGTAAACCATCTTTAACGTATTGAAGGTGATATAAAGCCATGGCGGCATAACGACAGTACATTTGGAAGAATTCCGTTAACCTATGTTTAGGTATAAAGTCAGGTTTCTTGTGTTAGCACATTTAGCAATCGATATCGAAATGCTTCAAATCATTAGTTTAACATATTTACGTTAAATTACCTTCTTTAACCTACCGAAGGTGACATGAAGCAATGGCGGCATAACGGCAGTGCATTTAGAAGAATTAATGTTATAATTTTATATTTAGGTATAAAGTCGATTTTCTTGTATATATACATTTAGAAATCGATATCGAAATGCTTCAAGTCATTAGTTTAACATATTTAAGTTAACAAACCTACTTTAACGAACTGAAGTTGACATAAAGCCATGGCGGAATAGCGCCAGTGCATTTGGAAGAATTCCGTAATCTTATATTTAGGTATAAAGTCGATTTTCTTGTATATATGCATTTAGCAATCGATATTAAGAAGCTTCAATTCATTAGTTTAACATATTTAAGTTAATAAACCTTCTTCAACGCACTGAAGTTTCATAAAGCCATGGCGGCATAACGGCAGTGCATGTAGAAGAATTCCGTTATCTTATATTTAGGTATATAGTCGATTTTCTTGTATATATGTATGCATTAAGCAATCGATATCGAAAAGCTTCAAATCATTATTTTAACATATTTAAGTTAATAAGGCTTCTTGAACGCACTGAAGTTAACATAAAGCCATGGCGGTATAACGGCAGTGTATGTAGAAGAATTCCGTAATCTTATGTTTAGGTATAAATTCGATTTTGTTGTATATACACATTTAGCAATCGATATCGAGATACTTCAATTCATTAGTTTAACATATTTAAGTTAATAAACCTTCTTCAACGCACTGAAGTTGTCATAAAGCCATGGCGGCATAACGGCAGTGCATGTAGAGGAATTCCGTAATCTTATATTTAGGTATATGTAAAGTCGATTTTGTTGTATATACACATTTAGCAATCGATATCGAAATGTTTCAAATCATTAGTTTAACATATTTAAGTTAACAAACCTACTTTAACGAACTGAAGTTGACATAAAGCCATGGCGGAATAGCGGCAGTGCATTTGGAAGAAATTCGTAATCTTATATTTAGGTATAAATTCGATTTTCTTGTATATACACATTAAGCAATCGATAACGAAATGCTTCAAATCGATAGTTTAACGTATTAAAAGTTATTAACCTTCTTTATCTTACTGAAGTTTACATAAAGGCATAGCGGTATAACGGCAGTGCATTTAGAAGAATTCCGTAATCTTATATTTAGGTATAAAGTCGATTTTGTTGTATATATACATTTAGCAATCGATATCGAGATGCTTCAACTCATTAGTTTAACATATTTAAGTTAATAAACCTTCTTTAACGATCAGAAGTTGGCATATAGCCATGGCGGCATAGCGGCAGTGCACGAAAAGAATTCCGTAATCTTATATATAGGTATAAAATTGATTTTCTTGTATATATTCATTTTGCTATCGATATCGAAATGCTTCAACTCATTAGTTTAATATATTAAGTTAATAAACATTTTTTAGCTTACTGAAGTCTACATAACGCCTTAACGGTATAATGGCAGTGCATTTAGAGGAATTCCGTAATGTTATAATTTTATATTTAGGTATAAAGTCGATTTTCTTGTATTTACAGATTTAGCAATCGATATCGAAATGCTTCAAACCACTAGTTTAACATATTTAAAACAATTAACCTTCTTTATCGTATTAAAGGTGATAAAAAGCCATGGCGGCATAACGACAGTACATGTGGAAGAATTCCGTAATCTTATATTTAGATATAAATTCGATTTTCTTGTATGTATACATTTCGCAATCGATATCGAAATGCTTCAGATAACTGGTTTAACATATTTGAGTTAATTAACCTTCTTTATCTTACTGAAGTTTACATAAAGCCATAACGGCATAACGGCAGTATATTTATATGAATTCCGTTATCTTATATTTAGGTATAAAGTCGATTTTTTTGTACATGCACATTTAGCGATCGATATCGAAATGCTTCAAATCATTAGTTTAACATATTAAGTTAATAAACATTTTTTAGCTTAATGAGGTCTACATAAAGCCTTAACGGTATAACGGCAGTGCATTTAGAAGAAATCCGTAATGTTATAATTTTATATTTAGGTATAAAGTCGATTTTGTTGTATATACACATTTAGAAAATCGATATCGAAATGCTTCAAATCATTTGGTTAACATATTTAAGTTAATAAACCATCTTTAACGTATTGAAGGTGATATAAAGCCAGGGCGGCATAACGACAGTACATTTGGAAGAATTCCGTTAACCTATGTTTAGGTATAAAGTCAGGTTTCTTGTGTTAGCACATTTAGCAATCGATATCGAAATGCTTCAAATCATTAGTTTAACATATTTACGTTAAATTACCTTCTTTAACCTACCGAAGTTGACATGAAGCCATGGCGGCATAACGTCAGTGCCTTTAGAAGAATTTCATAATCTTATATTTAGGTACAAAGTCGATTTTCCTGTATATACTCATTTAGCAATCGATATCGAAATGCTTCAAAATATTAGTTTAACATTTTTAAGTTAATTAACCCTCTTTTTCATACTGAAGTCTTTAAAAGCCTTAACGGCATAACGGCAGTGCATGTAGAAGAATTCCGTTATCTTTAATTTAGGTATAAAGTCGATATTGTTGTACATACACAATTAGCAATCGATATCGAAATGCTTCAAATCATTAGTTTTACATTTTCAAGTTATTTATAATAAACTTTTTTTAACGCACTGAAGTTTACATAAAGCCTTAAGGGTATAACTGCAGTGCATTTAAAAGAATTCCGTAATCTTATATTTAGGTACAAAGTCGATTTTCTTGTATTTACATATTTAGCAATCGATATCGAAATGCTTCAAATCATTAGTTTAACATATTTACGTTAAATTACCTTCTTTAACCTACCGAAGGTGACATGAAGCAATGGCGGCATAACGGCAGTGCATTTAGAAGAATTCCGTA
>JAPZAG010003207.1:0-11927 GCA_027475135.1 Bactrocera correcta | reverse complement strand
TAAATATGTTAAACTAATGATTTAAAGCATTTCGATATCGATATCTAAATGTGTATATAAAAGAAAATCGACTTTATACCTAAATATAAGAAAACGGAATTCTTCCACATGCACTGCCGTTATGCCGCAATGGCTCTATATCAACTTCAATACGTTAAAGAAGGTTAATTAACTTAAATATGTTAAACTGATGATTTGAAGCATTTCGATATCGATATCTAAATGTGTATATAAAAGAAAATCGACTTTATACCTAAATAAAAGACTACGGAATTCTTCTACATGCACTGCCGTAATGCCGCCGTGGCTATATGCCAAACTCAGATCGTGAAGTATGTTAATTAACTTAAATATGTTAAACTAATGACTTGAAGCATTTCGTTATCGATTGCTATATGTGTATATACAAGAAAATCGACTTTATACCTAAATAAAAAATTACGGATTTCTTCTAAATGCACTGCCGTTATACCGTTAAGGCTTTATGTAGACTTCAGTAAGCTAAAAAATGTTTATAAACTTAAATATGTTAAACTAATGATTTGAAACATTTCGATATCGATATCATAATGTGTATATAAAAGAAAGTCGACTTTATACCTAAATAAAAGATTACGGAATTCTTCTACATGCACTGCCGTAATACCGCCGTGGCTATATGCCAAATTTAGATCGTTAAAGAAGGTTTATTAACTTAAATATGTTAAGCTTATGAGTTGAAGCATCTCGATATCTATTGCTAAATGTGTATATACAACATAATCGACTTTATACCTAAATATAAGATAACGGAATTCTTCCAAGTGCACTGCCGTTATACCGTTATGGCTTTATGTAAACTTCAGTAAGCTAAAAAATGTTTATTAATTTAAAATGTTAAACTAATGATTTGAAGCATTTCGATTCGATTGATAAATGTGTAAATACAAGAAAATTGACTTTATGCCTAAATATAAGATAAGGGAATTCTTCTATATGCCTTGCCGTAACTCCGCCGTGGCTATATGCCAAATTCAGATCGTTAAAGAAGGTTAATTAACTTAAATATGTTAAACTAATGAGTTGAAGCATCTCTTTATCGATTGCCAAATGTGTATATAAAAGAAAATCGAATTTATACCTAAATATAAGATAACGGAATTCTTCTAAATGCACTGCCGTTATGCCGTTAAGGCTTTATGTAGACTTCAGTAAGAGACAGGGGGTTAATTAACTTAAATATGTTAATCTAATGATTTGAGGCATTTCGGTATCGATTCCTAAATATGTAAATACAAGAAAATCAACTTTATACCTAAATAGAAAATTACGGAATTCTTCTGAATGCACTGCAGTTACACCGTTAAGGCTTTATGTAGACTTCAGTGCGTTAAAGAACGTTTATTAACTTAAATATGTTAAACTAATGATTTGAAGCATTTCGATATCGCTTGCTAAATGTGTATATACAAGAAAATCGAATTATACCTAAATATAAGATAACGGAATTCTTCCAAGTGCACTGCCGTTATACCGTTATGGCTTTATGTAATCTTCAGTAAGCTAAAAAATGTTTATTAACTTAATATGTTAAACTAATGATTTGAAGCATTTCGATATCGATATCAAATTTGTGTATGTAAAAGAAAATCGACTTTATACCTAAATAAAAGATTACGGAATTCTTCTACATGCACTGCCGTAATGCCGCCATAGCTTTATGCCAAATTCAGATCGTTGAAGAAGGTTAATTAACTTAAATATGTTAAACTAATGACTTGAAGCATTTCGTTATCGATAGCTAAATGTGTATATACAACAAAATCGACTTAATACCAAAATAATAAGATAACGGAATTCTTCTAAATGCACTGCCGTTATACCGTTAAGGCTTTATGTAGACTTCAGTAAGCTAAAAAAGGTTTATAAACTTAAATATGTTAAACTAATGATTTGAAACATTTCGATATCGATATCATAATGTGTATATAAAAGAAAATCGACTTTATACCTAAATAAAAAATTACGGAATTCTTCTACATGCAAGTTAACGATAGCCTCCGCATAGAAACCTTACCATAACTGTAAACAAAATTGTATCTTTGCACTCTGCAATTACACTATTAACGTTTTTGATGATTTAAGAATTCAATATGCTTTTTCCGTCCTGATTCCAATAATCCATTTTTATCAAAGCAATATCGCTCGCCCTCACAAGAAGGCATAACAATAACATTTGTAAAGAAAACAGAACGCTTAACGTTCTGCTGGAAATTGCTGTCATAGCTAAAAATGTAACTTCAGCTTTAACCTTAAGTCAATAAAACAAAATTGTATAAATACTAGTATTTTAAAAATAAAGATAGATTGGTATCTGGCAATCCACGCGAACTACAAGCGTTTTCTTTAATCCGCGCGTTCGCGGATATAAAAATATATTTTTTTATAAATTCCCTCGTTACGGGAATTAATTGGCGCCCAACGTGGGGCATGAATTCAAAAAAAAGTGCTTACCACAAATAAAAAGTTAAAATAACGGATCGTTTTGCTTGTTTATCTCAGTTAAAAATTGATGAATTATAAAGCCAGATTTTAAGTGAAAATCAAAACATAATTAAAGTGATAACACGCCCCAACAAATACAAAAAGAGGGTCAATTAAAAGAATTAATACCAGATAAAGCAAAGTTAAAAACAACAAGAATAAAACAAGTGCTTAAGAACACTAACAACAAAAACAAAGCAAGAACTCTAAAACAACTAAGTAACGGAAGCAACAACAGTAGCAGAAATAATTATAAAAACAACAAGAACAAAGCAAGTGCTTAAGAACACTAACAACAAAAACAAAGCAAGAACTCAAAAACAACTAAGTAACAGAGGCAAAAACAGTAGCAGAAATAATTACAAAACAACAAGAACAATAAATAGCGGCAACAAAAGCAACAGAAGCAGAGAACAGCAAGAAAAAAAAGGGATTTTGGAGGGAGACCACTCATCGTCAAATATACATATGACCCCCCTTAGCTTCAACAACGAGCCTAGTGCGATTTTTCATGGAATTGACCAGCTTACTGTATCTAAAGCAACTATTATCAGCATCATCAGCGGGAATTTATTGACAGCGACGGAATATATATTAGTAAGTTAAAATTAAAATAAATATGTTAAAATTATAAATTATATATATATATATATATGTATTTATGGGGAACACCCAAACTAAACCTAAGTATATTAGATTATACTATTGTAAAAATTGCGGTGGGGATCACGAAGAGAAAAAGTGCCCCAGAAAAAAAATAAAACATAATTTCTAGTTTGTGCAACCAATAATAAAATAAATTAAAGCTGCGATTCACCACCTTGGGGGGGACCCTCCAGCTTAAAATAAAAAAAACTCTGCGATTAACTGCGATAAAATACAAATATAAATTAAGGCTCGACCAGCCACATAACAAAATAAAAAGACCTCCATAACTTAGCTCAATTCTGCGAATCCTACATAAAAGGACCCTCCAGAATAGAAGAGGATCTCTTCCTAGAAGAGATTATACAAATATAAATTAGGGCTCGACCAGCCGCATAACAAAATAAAAAGACCTCCATAACTTAGCTCAATTCTGCGAATCCTACATAAAAGGACCCTCCAGAATAGAAGAGCATCTCTTCCTAGAAGAGATTATACAAATATAAATTAAGGCTCGACCAGCCGCATAACAAAATAAAAAGCCCCCCATAACTTAGCTCAATTCTGCGAATCCTACATAATAGGACCCTCCAGAGTAGAAGAGCATCTCTTCCTAGAAGAGATTATACAAGTATAAAATAATAAGAAAGTTCTTTCTCTAAACTAAAAAAATAATAATAATTAATCATGACTAATGAGGCAGGATTAACGGTAGATTTAATTACGCGCCTAATTGCGGAAAGCAATATTACATTAAGGCAAGAAATTGACAGATTAAAAAATCAAGTTGAAATTGAAACACACAGAGTAACAGATTTTCAGACGGAAATAATAAATGACAACATTCAATGTCATGAGTCACTAGATGTTATAAAATCCTTACCGGAATTCTCAGGAAGGATAAACGCTTATGTTAGCTGGCGCGAAGCCGCACATAACGTTATGAGCTTATATGTAAGAGGTAGCCGAAAGTACTTCGCAGCCCTTACGATTTTGCGTAACAAAATTACACTAGAAGCAAATGACACATTAACCAACCATGGTACTGTGTTAAATTTTGACGCGATAATTGCGCGTCTCGATTTTGCGTATTCGGACAAACGTCCGATACATATCATAGAACAAGAAATGAGTGTTCTACGACAAGGCTCAATGACGGTCATTGAATTTATAATTTAGTTAACAAAAAACTAACGTTGATGATTAATAAAACCATTATGACTTATGGAGGGGCCGCACCAATAACAAAAGAATTGAATAAAAAGAATAGAGACCAGGCTCTTAGAATATTTATAACTGGGCTTAACGCTCCATTAAGAGATATTATATTTTCCCTCTGTCCGGAAGATTTGCCCGACGCATTGGCCAAAGCTCAGGAATTAGAGTCCAATAATCAGAGAGCTCGATTTGCACAAAATTTTGCAAATGATAGGACAAGAGTTAAACAGTTTTATCCAAGTAATAATTTACGATTTCATCAGAGGAGCAACATGCCAAAACCAGAACCAATGGACATAGATCCATCTATGTCTAGATCATACCGAAGGGAAAATTACCCAAAGCCCCAACTAAACAATAGCCATAAATACCAAAATTTTGGAAAACCATTGGCCACTACAAGCCATCAAGCCAATATGGACCAACCAAATAGGTATATTCCAAATAGAAACATCCAAGGAATAAAACGACCAAGGGAAAGCAATTATAGCTTTCGCCCACAGGAGAAAACCCAGAAGATAAACAACATGAATGAAAGTCATTTTTTAGACAAAGAGGGGATGAACTCCCCTATCTAAAGCTCTACGACTCAAAAATAAAGAAAAGTTTAAAGGCTCTAATCGATACAGGAGCAACCTCTTGCTACATTAAGCCTGAGGTTTATAATAACAAAAAGGAACTAGCCATTTATAAACGGGTAAAAACCGTGAACGGCTATTCCATAATAAAGCATTACCATATAATAACCATATTTGGGGTCGAGGAAATTTTCTACGAAATAGAAGGTATAGAATCGGATCTCCTATTAGGATATAATTTCCTTAAAAAAATTGAGGCACTTATCGACGTGCCCAATAGGAAAATAAATTATATGGAAAAAAATAATAATAAAAATGAAGCAAACAGTATGAACATTTATTTCGAAAATAAAAAAGGAGAAAACTTAGAAATCGAGGAACAAAAAGATTCTGCACATTTAACCGAGGTAAATATCGGTATAAATAAAAAAATTAAGGAACATAAAGATTCCGTAAAACCAGCCGAAGTAACTACCGGCAATATTATATTAAAAAAATTTATTGTGGAACAAAGAAGTTCTACAACGCCAGCCGATGATAATACCGGCAAATTAAATAAAAAATATATTGTGGAACGAAAAAGTTCTACAACGCCAGCCGATGATAATACCGGCAAATTAAATAAAAAATTTATTGTGGAACAAAGAAGTTCTACAACGCCAGCCGATGATAATACCGGCAAATTAAATAAAAAATATATTGTGGAACGAAAAAGTTCTACAACGCCAGCCGACGATAATACCGGCAAATTAAATAAAAAATTTATTGTGGAACAAAGAAGTTCTACAACGCCAGCCGATGATAATACCGGCAAATTAAATAAAAAATTTATTGTGGAACAAAGAAGTTTTACTCGGCCAGCCGAAGATTTTACCGGCAAAATAAAACAAAAAAAGAATCGTGAAAAACCAAATAAAAATATAAAAATACGAAATTTAAACTACTTGGGAAAAGAAAATCCTAGGATGCCAGTCGAAGATAATGCCGACAATAAAATAAAAAAATATACTACAAACAAAGGAGGTATTAATATCTTAAAAATAAATAATCTCAATATTACCGATGAGAATAGTTTCGAAGAATTAAATGAGCGACATGTAAAAGAAAAAATTGCTCAAATGTATTCAGGCAATAATACAAGCTTTCCATTTCACCCTGGAGAAATAATTTATGAAAAAATAATAGGAGAGAGAAATAAATTACAACCTAGGTATAAGAAACAACAAGTTAAAGAAAACTTGGGGAATAACATAATAATTAATAATAGAAACAGAATTATTCATAAAGATAATATAAAATCATAATTTTATAGGTTTCCAATATGATCATTTTAATTTTGACTGCACTAATCAGCTCAGCAACCGCTGATGTTATAGACTATACTCGACAAGACTACGTACTTATCGAAAATGGAGATGTTTCCATTTATGAAGAATACGGAGACCTATTCCACATTACTAATTTATCTTATTTTGAAAATATAATAGCAGACGAAAATAGAAATTTTTACAGTATTAATGAACAAAATCACGATAGCTTAGGAGTTATTACACAGGAAACAGAATCTGAAATTTTGATAAAAAAACTTTATTAGAACAATTAAAACAAACTAATTTTCGGCAAAAAAGGGGTATAAATGAATTAGGAACTCTTTGGAAATGGATAGCTGGTACACCAGACCATGACGACATTGTAAAAATTAATAATAAATTGGACGAACTGATAATAAATAATAATAAGCAATTTACAACCAATTCAGAAATTTTTAAAATAATAACAGAATTAACTGAAACAATAAATAATATTAAAGGCGATACCATAAACAGGAAAATAATAAGAAAACGAAACCAATATATTACACATGAACTGCAAAATTTAATAAATACAATAACTTTTGGTAAAATTGGGATTTTAAATCCAACAATTTTACATTATGATGAATTGAAAAACATAACATATTACCAACACGGTATTATGACTATAACAGATTTAATGGACATCTCTAAATTTAAAATAGCCCAAAAAGAAAACATAATAATAATTTATATTAAATATCCTAAAATAGAACTAACATGTAAGTACTACGATGTAAGAGCCATAGCTCAATTAGATGGTAAGCTTATAATTGATCAAAACATAACATATTGTAATAATAATTTTTTTAATATACAAAATTGTAAAACTGAAATTACAAAAACATATTGCAAATTAAATAAAGAAAGTACATGTTTGTCAGAAATATTAAATAAAAAACAAGGAAAATGTAAAAAACTAAAAGAGAAAAACTTGAAAATTGAAGAAATAAAACCAGGAGCAATATTAATTTCAGGAAAAAATATTGTAAACAATCAAACACTAACTGGAACATATTTAATTACATTTGAAAATAATACAGTAATTAATAATCAAACTTATGAAAATATAGAAACAAAAATCTGGAATTATCTGAAAAATAACCATATCAATAATTTTGAAATTTTAGAATATATTGAAACAACTAATAAACTGTTGAAATTAGATAATATAAACATTTTAGCAGAACGGAATAAGCATATCACAGTCCATTCATATTTTTGGTAAATAATTTTAATCTTGGGAATACTTTTCTTATCTTACATAATATTAAAATTAAAAAAATCTCGCGAAATTCCCAAACCAATAGAAAATGTGCAATTGCAAGAAGTCACATATAATGCTCTTTTAAATCAAATACATAAGTTAACTCAAAATAATAGTGAATCGGGGACGATTCATCTTAGGAAGGGGGGAGTTAACGATAGCCTCCGCATAGAAACCTTACCATAACTGTAAACAAAATTGTATCTTTGCACTCTGCAATTACACTATTAACGTTTTTGATGATTTAAGAATTCAATATGCTTTTTCCGTCCTGATTCCAATAATCCATTTTTATCAAAGCAATATCGCTCGCCCTCACAAGAAGGCATAACAATAACATTTGTAAAGAAAACAGAACGCTTAACGTTCTGCTGGAAATTGCTGTCATAGCTAAAAATGTAACTTCAGCTTTAACCTTAAGTCAATAAAACAAAATTGTATAAATACTAGTATTTTAAAAATAAAGATAGATTGGTATCTGGCAATCCACGCGAACTACAAGCGTTTTCTTTAATCCGCGCGTTCGCGGATATAAAAATATATTTTTTTATAAATTCCCTCGTTACGGGAATTAATTTGCACTGCCGTAATACCGCCTTGGCTATATGCCAAATTCAGCTCGTTAAAGAAAGTTTATTAACTTAAATATGTTAAGCTTATGAGTTGAAGCATCTCGATACTATTGCTAAATGTGTATATACAACAAAATCGACTTTATACCTAAATATAAGATTACGGAATTCTTCCAAGTGCACTGCCGTTATACCGTTATGGCTCTATGTAAACTTCAGTAGGATAAAGAAGGTTAACTAACTTAAATATGTTAAACTAATGATTTAAAGCATTTCAATATCGCTTGCTAAATGTGTATATACAAGAAAATCGAATTATACCTAAATATAAGACAACGGAATTCTTCCAAGTGCACTGCCGTTATACCGTTATGGCTTTATGTAAACTTCAGTAAGCTAAAAATGTTTATTAATTTAAAATGTTAAACTAATGATTTGAAGCATTTCGATATCGATATCTAAATGTGTATATAAAAGAAAATCGACTTTATACCTAAATAAAAAATTACGGAATTCTTCTACATGCACTGCCGTAATACCGCCTTGGCTATATGCCAAATTCAGCTCGTTAAAGAAAGTTTATTAACTTAAATATGTTAAGCTTATGAGTTGAAGCATCTCGATATCTATTGCTAAATGTGTATATACAACAAAATCGACTTTATACCTAAATATAAGATTACGGAATTCTTCCAAGTGCACTGCCGTTATACCGTTATGGCTCTATGTAAACTTCAGTAGGATAAAGAAGGTTTATTAACTTAAATATGTTAAGCTTATGAGTTGAAGCATCTCGATATCTATTGCTAAATGTGTATATACAACATAATCGACTTTATACCTAAATATAAGATAACGGAATTCGTCCAAGTGCACTGCCGTTATACCGTTATGGCTTTATGTAAACTTCAGTAAGCTAAAAAATGTTTATTAATTCAAAATGTTAAACTAATGATTTGAAGCATTTCGATTCGATTGATAAATGTGTAAATACAAGAAAATTGACTTTATGCCTAAATATAAGATAAGGGAATTCTTCTATATGCCTTGCCGTAACTCCGCCGTGGCTATATGCCAAATTCAGATCGTTAAAGAAGGTTAATTAACTTAAATATGTTAAACTAATGAGTTGAAGCATCTCGATATCGATTGCTAAATGTGTATATACAAGAAAATCGAATTTATACCTAAATATAAGATAACGGAATTCTTCTAAATGCACTGCCGTTATGCCGTTAAGGCTTTATGTAGACTTCAGTAAGAGAGAGAGGGTTAATTAACTTAAATATGTTAATCTAATGAATTGAGGTATTTCGATATCGATTCCTAAATATGTAATTACGAGAAAATCAACTTTATACCAAAATAGAAAATTACGGAATTCTTCTGAATGCACTGCAGTTACACCGTTAAGGCTTTATGTAGACTTCAGTGCGTTAAAGAACGTTTATTAACTTAAATATGTTAAACTAATGATTTGAAGCATTTCGATATCGATAGCTAAATGTGTATATATAAGAAAATCGACTTTATACCTAAACATAAGATTACGGAATTCTTCTAAATGCACTGCCGTTATGCCGCCATGGCTTTATATCAACTTCAATACGTTAAAGAAGGTTAATTAACTTAAATATGTTAAACTAATGATTTGAAGCATTTCGATATCGCTTGCTAAATGTGTATATACAAGAAAATCGACTTGATACCTAAATAAAAGATTACGGAATTCTTCTACATGCACTGCCGTAATGCCGCCATGGCTCTATGACAACTTCAGTTCGTTAAAGAAGGTTTATTAACTTAAATATATTAAACTAATGAGTTGAAGCATTTCGATATCGCTTGCTCAATGTGCATATACAAGAAAATCGAATTATACCTAAATATAAGATAACGGAATTCTTCTAAATGCACTGCGGTTATGCCGCCATGGCTTTATATCAACTTTAATACGTTAAAGAAGGTTAATTAACTTAAATATGTTAAACTAATGATTTGAAGCATTTCGATATCGCTTGCTAAATGTGTATATACAAGAAAATCGACTTTATACCTAAATATAAGATAACGGAATTCTTCTACATGCACTGCCGTTATGCCGCAATGGCTCTATATCAACTTCAATACGTTAAAGAAGGTTAATTAACTTAAATATGTTAAACTGATGATTTGAAGCATTTCGATATCGATATCTAAATGTGTATATAAAAGAAAATCGACTTTATACCTAAATAAAAGTTTACGGAATTCTTCTACATGCACTGCCGTAATGCCGCCTTGGCTATATGCCAAACTCAGATCGTTGAAGAAGGTTAATTAACTTAAATATGTTAAACTAATGACCTGAAGCATTTCGTTATCGATTGCTATATGTGTATATACAAGAAAATCGACTTTATACCTAAATATAAGATAACGGAATTCTTCTTAATGCACTGCCGTTATACCGTTAAGGCTTTATGTAGACTTCAGTAAACTAAAAAATGTTTATAAACTTAAATATGTTAAACTAATGAGCTGAAGCATCTCTATATCGATTGCCAAATGTGTATATAAAAGAAAATCGAATTTATACCTAAATATAAGATAACGGAATTCTTCTACATGCACTGCCGTAATACCGCCGTGGCTATATGCCAAATTCAGATCGTTAAAGAAGGTTTATTAACTTAAACATGTTAAGCTTATGAGTTGAAGCATCTAGATATCGATCGCTAAATGTGTATATACAACAAAATCGACTTTATACCTAAATATAAGATAACGGAATTCTTCCAAGTGCACTGCCGTTATACCGTTATGGCTCTATTTAAACTTCAGTAGGATAAAGAAGGTTAACTAACTTAAATATGTTAAACTAATGATTTAAAGCATTTCAATATCGCTTGCTAAATGTGCATTTACAAGAAAATCGAATTATACCTAAATGTAAGGTAACGGAATTCTTCTAAATGCACTGCCGTTATACCGCCATGGCTTTATATAAACTTCAATACGTTAAAGAAGGTTAATTAACTTAAATATGTTAAACTAATGACTTGAAGCATTTCGTTATCGATTGCTATATGTGTATATACAAGAAAATCGACTTTATACCTAAATAAAAGTTTACGGAATTCTTCTACATGCACTGCCGTAATGCCGCCTTGGCTATATGCCAAACTCAGATCGTTAAAGAAGGTTAATTAACTTAAATATGTTAAACTAATGACCTGAAGCATTTCGTTATCGATTGCTATATGTGTATATACAAGAAAATCGACTTTATACCTAAATATAAGATAACGGAATTCTTCTAAATGCACTGCCGTTATACCGTTAAGGCTTTATGTAGACTTCAGTAAGCTAAAAAATGTTTTTAAACTTAAATATGTTAAACTAATGATTTAAAGCATTTCGATATCGATATCTAAATGTGTATATAAAAGAAAATCGACTTTATACCTAAATAAAAGATTACGGAATTCTTCTACATGCACTGCCGTAATGCCGCCATGGCTCTATGACAACTTCAGTTCGTTAAAGAAGGTTTATTAACTTAAACATGTTAAGCTAATGAGTTGAAGCATCTAGATATCGATCGCTAAATGTGTATATACAACAAAATCGAATTATACCTAAATATAAGGTAACGGAATTCTTCTAAATGCACTGCCGTTATACCGCCATGGCTTTATATAAACTTCAATACGTTAAAGAAGGTTACCTAACTTAAGTATGTTAAACTAATGATTTAAAGCATTTCGATATCGCTTGCTAAATGTTTTAA